>JAPWLS010000158.1:0-148439 GCA_028551675.1 Tineola bisselliella | reverse complement strand
ATATATGTTTATTAATTAAGAGATCAATGTATTTTATTATTTATTTATTTACTACGACATTGACATATCACAAATAGATCATATATGTGAAAAATAAAAATAATAAATGTCATGTCAATATAAGTACATAATTAAAATCATAACGATAGTTGCTATTACGGAATATTTAGTCCGCGTAAAAGAAGAATCCACTTTTTGCTTTTCAGTTTTTATTGGGACGATTGACGTTGACAGTCTTCTTTTTTATAATATAACGGTTACGTTTTAGTTGAGGACCCCAGGATTTACTAAATGTAAAAATGTAAAAAAAAATTTTTCTAAACTTCACATATCCTGATGATGCCACGTGAAGCGGCGAAACGCGTCGAGACAAGTTATTGAATGTTGTAGCGGGAATTATAAGCAAAATAATTTTAAATAATTTCCTTTAATATGGATTTCCGCAAAGTAACGCCTGAAACAACCAATTATACATAGCATATTTAGTTATTTCCTTACCATATAATAATAATAACCATTGTCACCTGCATTCTGAACACATGACAAAGGGCCACCAATAAACACCAGCCACAAATAACACGAGAAAAATAATAACAAAATATATTTATTCGGCAGTTACTTCTAAATATAACATTAAATATTATCGTATATATCGCCCGCCCAAGCAATAACTGTGCCCAATAACGACCTTCTATGATTTACTATTCATTTACGTTAAGCTTTGAAATGGATCTAAAGCGGTAGATGCGGTATCTTTTAAATTAAATCGAAACAAACCACGATTATATTATAACATACATCATGCTCCCGTTTTACCGGGTGATTCAGTTGAAATACCACAATTAAATCACCCGATATATTAATAGATAATAATATCTTTTATATAAAAATAATTCAAAATATTATTATTTAATATTTATATCCGTATTTTCTACATTGGAATTTATTTAAAAAATAAAAAAAAATATTTTTAAGTAACAACATTCTCATTAATGTTTTATTTTTGTCATCTGGCAACACCAGAGTAAGAATTGTCAAATAATTTGAAGATTTTTAATTAAAATCACTAATAACAGTTTCATGTCTGAGTTAATAATAAAAATAAATTTTACAATTAAAATCTGGTTTCTCAGCAACATGTTTTAAAACATTGCATTATTAAAACTATAAAAGTGCGATAGTAAACCGCAAAAAGTCTTCTAAATTAGTAAAACTGTTGAATCTAATAGAAGCGAACATGCTTACTGTATCGTGTTGTTTGGGGTAGTGTGTATACAAGATCTAGACTGTGAATTGCAGCTCTGAGTTTTGTGTCGTTTGTAATTGCATTTACTCAGGCCAGCATCCAAGCCAGGGGATACCTAAACCTGCCAAATCAAGCTTGGAGAAACACAAGGACAAAGTATAGGAAAGACGGGTGTACTCACATTCGCGTGAATGATGAAAAGCGAGTGAGAAGTGTGTGGACTGAGTTTTCTTCTTTCTCTTCGTCACTGTGAGAGACAAACGATGAGGACTTCAGTTTAACGTGCACATTCTGTGGCTCCGGTTCTCTGCTCATCGGCCAGCGTGCCGTCCATTTCAATGCGGGAACAGCATCCGTAGCTTGGACGACGCGATGTGTCACAAATGTTTTAAGTTTGTGCGGCTCCGTATTAAGCCAGGACAGAACGGTACTGCTATCAGTAAAAGCGATTTGATCGGTTATGTTGATTTTATCCTTTAGCAAAATAAATAAGTGTGCAAGTACTCGCGAGAGCAAGGTGGCGCCACACAGTTCTAGTCGATTCACCGTAAGTGGTTTCAATGGAGCTACTTTAGACTTTGCTATAAGAAGGTGGAGAGTTACGGAACTGGTTGATACCGTACGTAGGTAAACACAGCACCCGTACGCCTTCGTGGAACTGTCGCAAAAACCAATCAGTTGAAAAGTAGTGGCTTCAGGCGGCACTACTAAACGTGGAAATTTAATAAGATGTAAATTGTTTAGCTCGGAAACAAATTTATGCCAAATTCTCGCTAAATCATACGGAACAGATTCGTCCCAGGTAAGTTTCAGACGCCAAAGATCTTGAAGGAGCAATTTTGCTATAAGTGTTACTGGAGTTAGCCATCCTAGAGGGTCAAAAATGCGAGCGACGTTCGACAAGATCGAACGTTTTGTACATTCGACGCTTACTGGCGAAGCGGAGTAAGTAAAGAAGTCGCCAACAGGATCCCACTGGACTCCTAAAATCTTCAGAGTAGCCTGGTTTGTCTCTTCAGAAAATGATTTAGGAACTTGTACATGTTCAGAAGGCAAATGTTTGAGAAACGCTGGGGAGTTGCTCGTCCATTTGTGTAGTTTAAACTGAGCACATTGCAGTAACTGAGTCAACTCATCTTGCAGTTGAAGAGCCTGTTCAATAGACGGCGCCCCGGTAATGACGTCATCCATGAACACATCATGGCGTATCACTTCAGCAGCACGTGGCCAAGTGGCTCCATGATCGGCTGCTAGTTGTTGCAATGTTCGAATGGCCAGGAACGGTGAACTGCTCACACCATACGTAACGGTGCGGAGCTCGTATTCGCAGACAGAGTCGGACGGTGTGTCGCGCCAAAGAATGTGTTGCCATCGACGATCTTCCGGTCTTATCAATATCTCGCGGTACATTTTGGCGATGTCACTAGTGAAGACCACCGCGTGGAGGCGAAACTTGGTTAGAATGTCGACGATATCCGCTTGGAGTTTCGGACCAGTGTAAACCAAGTCATTGAGTGACCGACCGTTCGATGATTTGCAGCTTGCGTCAAATACAACACGTAGCTTTGTCGTAGCACTATCTGGACGAATAACACAATGATGTGGTATGAAGTACTGACCGGCTGGGGATTCTGACTTCACACGCTGCATGTGATTAAGATGCTCGTATTCTTGCATGAATGTTGCGTAATCTTGTTTCAATTGTGCATGTTTGGTGAGACGCTTTTCTAAATTAACCAGACGAGATAGCGAGTGCTTGTATGAATCACCAAGCATGGGACGATCCTTTAGTAGAATGGGCACTACGTATCTGCCATCTGGATCTTGCCGCACCGAGTTTGCATATAGGGATTCGCATTCTTCATCCTCTGGCGCAGCCAGACGTGTCTTCGGTGGTTCTTCGACCTCCCAGAAGCGTTGAACTACCTCGTCTAAGGCGCAGGTAGACGCAAATAATTAAAAAGAATTTAAAAAATTATTTTATATGTCTTGTACTTTCGTAAACCTAGCACGGAAGTTTCTTAATTTAGACTTATTCAAGATCTTTTGATATTAAAGAATTTATCTTTACTTTTAAATAGTTTTATCAAAATGCTCTTCATTTATAATTTTGAATAGGTGGGTAGTTTTTACTAACAACGATTGCAAGGAACGTTTTTTCGACCTACCTACCTACAAAACGCAAAAAAGAAAACAAACAAATAAAACTAAGTTGAATGCTAGGTCAACTGTTTACTAAAACTAACAAAATACCTAATGTTGAATATGTTTATCCGAACGTTACGACACAAAACAAAACCACAATTCTTTTACAATCGATAGATTTGTATACAACGGTTAGCTTTAAGTTGTTTTGACTGTATTTATGCTATATTGGAATCAAAATGTTAACGAAGTTTTCATTAAACTGAAATTGAACTCGTAACTTATGATCAATATAAACACTCCATAGGAATTCGCGCTCGATAGGTACCAAAAATAATGTATCGTGTTGTTTGGGGTAGTATGTATACAAGATCTAGATTGCGAATTGCAGCTTTGAGTTTTGTGCCGTTTGTAATTGCATTTACTCAGGCCAGCATCCAAGCCAGGGGATACCTAAACCTGCCAAATCAAGCTTGGAGAAACACAAGGACAAAGTATAGGAAAGACGGGTGTACTCACATTCGCGTGGCCGGCAATCCAGTTCAACACAGGGTTTTTTATCACGTTGTCACAAGCGAGGGCGACAATACGCGTCGGCGGTGGACGGCAGACCAGTTCATCACGTTGCCACAAGCAAGGGCGACAATACGCGTCGGCGGTGGACGGCAGACCAGTTCATCACGTTGCCACAAGCAAGGGCGACAATACGCGTCGGCGGTGGACGGCAGACTGACTGACACTAGTCATGTCAGTAGAGGGCGCTAGTATCGCATGCTCGGTGGATGACGTAGCGGGCCCGCGAATATTTTAATTATGAGAGGAAATGAAGAGGGTAGGAATCAAAGGAAGGGATGATACCAAGCCATAACAAGTGTGTTTTGGAACAAGACATCGGGAAGAAGGTGAAACAATCTACCAGTTTTCTTCACAACTACATAGCCTTGCTGGTTATTGCGAATTTGGGTACACCCTTGGAGACTATCACGATAATTTAGAGGAATGTCCAGCCAGAGGCAAACGCTGTAGGTTATGCGGGAAGAACAACCACTTCTCAAAAGTGTGCATTAGTAGCGGCAAAGCAATGCATAAATAGTTTCGAACGAGACGCCTAGCACGACACAACACGTCTAGCGAATCTAGCGACAATGAAAGCAACCAAACGTATCCAGTGAATAAAAAAGATTCGCCAACTAAGGTAATGATACCAACTAAGTGAAATGTTGTTCGGAAGATAAATGCGCACTACGTTTGATCTTCTTAAGTCAAGCGTCAAGGAAGATCTTGACAGGGTTAGGTTATTCCAGGAGCTCAGGCCATCAGTTAAAGAAACTATTCCGCCAGAATATTCGATTGGAGACATGGTCTGGGTTTACAAATCTATAGGGAAAGGCTCTGAACCAGGGATTACATCAAAACGCACCGGGCCTTACTCCTATCAAGTTGAAATGAACAATGGAGTAATCAAACGGAAACAACTTCTGATCAACTTAGGCGAAGGGAAACGATGAGAACAACGATGATTCGTAACGATAACAGTTTGGAAACGAAAAACGATACTGTGAGTAACAACAAGAAGCCGAAGAATGATTCCTATTATAGTTGTGGATCAAAACGAGGTAGGGGTGATGTCAATGATCATCATTAACAATGACGCGACCGAGACGATCGAATCTTTCCTGACAAAGCAGTAATGCAAGAAGGATACGAAACATTGTCAATGAAAGGACTGAGGAAGAACAAGGAATCGCCCGTGAAGAACGCCGCGTTAATATGGCTTGACTTCGTGCTTTACAATCACAAGAGCAAAGCGAGGCAGCCCGTGAAACGGCTCGGTTGGCAATGCCAAGTCATCAAGTCAAATCATCATATATGTGGCATGTTCATGGGTCGGAAGACCATCTGCGTTACTTTATAAATTAATAAATGTTCAATTATTTTTTGGAATACATACTTATTATTGATTATTATTATTATTTAAATAAATCTTATATAATATTTGGACAACGGAAAACCTCATTTTTTAAATATGACACTGAATAGTTATTCAAATACAATACGTGATCAGAAATCAATAATAATGATTAATAGTTGATCAGAATGCATGCGAATTATTGATTTATAACCTTGATATATTTATAGATATATTAGATATGAATGTATAGTATAATTCATAAAATTTTAAAACTTCAAGGTTACTTTTTATTAATGGCTTGACCCGATCTAAAGGAAGGCGGGAATTAGCCCGTATGCAGAAATAACGCTTGTATGTAGTTTGGTCTGTGATCACCTATTATAACTTTTATTCCATTTTATGCAGCTACTAATAAATAATAAATATTTAAACACGGCAAATATTAGACAGTAATCAAAATAAAATAGTAATATGTTGCATATACTTATGAAATATCCAGTTTAAACATTAATTTATATTTTTTTCTTTCTGTTATTTATATATTAATAAGTAACAAAAAAACTATTTCTTATAAATGTTTGAATCAGAACGTAATGACAGGTGACAGTAAACAATTGCAATGGGTCATTACTCATTATCATTGGTCAAAATTCATGCCAACAATTTTTCAAAAGTGGTCCGGGCATTCTTAATTATTTGTTGAATGTTACAGCTTTAACTTCATCGCCGGACGTGATACCAGAGAACATAGTGACTGTTGCGGACGAAAGCAAATCTAGTTCAAGAGAAGATTTTACAGTTTGCACCAGTAGTACAGATGTGAGTGGACATTTATTCATTCAAACATAGTGATCTAAGTTTCCATTCCATGTTGTAACTTAAGCTTTTAGAAGCAGCTGAGTAAAATGAGTACATTCCTCTCAGTGGCGTAGCGAGGATTTTATTTATTAATTTGCGAGTATATTTTACATATAATATTATATGGTTTCCGAGTTGGCTAAAAAGGTATAGTGCCCCGGATGCGAGTTAAGCTCGCTACGCCACTGATTCCTCTTCTTAAGTCGGCATAACGAAAGCGACTGTTACCTACAAGTTAGATTACTATAAAAAATGTTCCTAAGGTTTTAAGTGTTTGAAACGTTTTTCATATGTTTTATTTGGTTTTTGTTTTAACAATTGTATACTTATATACAATCGAATGTTTGGAGCTGTAAATGCTCTATATTGGTACATTCCGGAAAAATCTGAAATTCCCGCGACTTTAGAGAAGTTGATGACTACATTATGTTTATACGCACTCTTTCGCATAATGCGGGGCAATTGAGCGCGAAATTTGAATTTCGCGTTATAGTGAAACCGCGCATAACGGAGTCGCGTAAAGCGGGGTATAACTGTATTGTTAGTAGAGTCCGTGGTTTATGTACCTATAATGGAAGCTCTACATATTGAGCCAACATTAATGAATTCCAAAGTAGCTTACACATTGATGCACCGATCATTCTGCATTGGTTCTTTAATAAACATGGACGTGGAATCTGTTGCAGCATTATACCAACTATTTATTGTTATCAGGTACTCACAAAGAATGACAATAAGCATAGTAGTGGCAAATCAAAAGACAGATACAGAGCTGTTTTTATTAAATGTCTACAACAATTTGCCAGACACCCCGGGTGAGTTAATTGCAATCGTATATATGTCAAATGTAACTAATTTTTATTACAATCATAATATCTAAAAATCGTGTATCATAATAATTTTTATATTTATTGCATTATTTATTTTATTAATAATTATACATTTTATTATAAGCATTTTTTTCAAGCACGTTTTAATCACCATTCTATATTATTATGTAAGTACATTATTTATTTATTTATTTTTATACCATTATTACATAAACATTAAATTGGTTTTTTAATATTTACTTAACATGACTTATGTTCACGTAGTCCAGTGATTCTCAACAACGTGCCGCGGCACTTTTGTGTGCCACGAAATTTTGAAAGTGTGCCGTAAAATTTGAGATATATGATAATGTTAATATTATTAAATAAATTAACAAAAAAAGCAACAAAAAAAGGTTGAGAATCACTGACGTAGTCTAAACGAGACTTGTAGTGTAAAATGAATGAATATATTATCTGTGTTAGTCGTTGTAACAGTCAGTAATATAAGAAATATTTTAATTGCAGTGGATTAATATTTGCAGTAATATTTCCAATAATACAAGTGGTAGCGTTCTTCTCAGCCGTGGGCCACAACCCGAGGGATTTGCATTTGGCTGTTGTCAACGAGGAAGCTGCTCTATCACCCTGTGAGTAACACTGCACATAATTTATTTATCTTCGAACATACGTTTGTCGCGATAGTAATTTTTAAATAAGTTAATCTCTTTGAGATCAAAAGTTAGAAAGGGCTATGCGAAATAAAGTTTGTTTTAACACTTACTTTGAGAGGGAGCCGCTGATGAGAAAACACAGAGTCTACGGGAGTCTATATTGGTTTAGCGCAGAACATGCTGGCTGGACCGACATCGGATGTGTGTTGGGATTTCTGCAAGATGGTTCATCAGCGGCTCCCTCTCCTTTAATTTTAAGTTTTGTAGATTTAGGTAAGGCACGATGGGGCTGATATGTCTTGTCAGATAAAATAAAATACTTATTTTATATACAAGGTCTGAGTGCCTTGTAATGGTGTTGTAAATATTCTAGTATAATACGATATAGTCTATGTACCTACGTTATGTTGATTTATAAATTTTATATAAGTAGGTATCTCAATTAAATGAATTTATGTAAATTCTTTTTGAGTAAATAAATATCTTAAACCTTATGTTTGTTATTTCAGATGGTGTAAATATATGTAGTAACAGTAGTTTGAAGCCCGTAACAAAATTAGAGGACGAAACGTGTGATTTGTACATGTTGAGTTGTTGGTTTTTGGACGCAATGGAAGACAATAATATATATCAAGTAAGTTGTTGTTTAAACAATTTTATAATAGACTTACGACTGCATTTTAATTGTCAACTGATAGAAATTCCTCCTTATGAGAAATGCATTGATAAGGGTCACTTTGGAACTTTACAGGGCATATTCCTTCAGCTATGTAGGTACAATCTAATTTGGAAACGAATTCACTGTCTACAAAACTTGTTAAATTAATACGAAACTCTGTGAATTTATCATATTTTATAGTACATCCCTACTAATATTATAAATGTGAATGTGAGTTTGTTTGTTACGTTTTCACGCAACAACTACTTAACCGATCATGGTGAAACTTTGTACCTACACATATTTTTGGAGGTACTAGAAGTAACATAGCATACTTTTTATTAGAAAAATATTAGTATTTTTTACTATAGTTTCCAACTGACTATAGTTTCAGCTGTTTGGAATGATTTTGATTCATTTCTATTGAAATTATCCCTGGTACTTGTTTAAGGACTTAAATGCGAGCGAAGCCGCGGGTAAAAGCTATAGTTTTATAATTTACAAATAATAATGCATATGTCTCTATTTTATTTGTTTTCGTAGCTGCTGTTCTAAATTTTATTCGCTTTTTTTATTATTAACGACTTATTTTAAATTACTTATTTGTAATCTTCTAATTTGTTTAACCTAAAGTTAAAAAATCTGCCTAGCCATGTAACTCAATCCCTAATTGTTTCAGACTCCATATAAATCATTAGACGATGCCAAAGATTCCGTAAGAATTGGTAAACTTTATGGGGCATTATACATATCCAAGAACTTCAGTGACGCGACAAGAAGACGTTTGCATGATGAAGACCTGAATGATGGAATCGTTGATGACAGCAGCATATCTGTATGGCTTGATATGACTAGTAAGTATCGGTTTAGTTTTCTTCTGTCTCTTTCGTTAATTATTCAAATGAAAGAGAGAAAACATAATTAAACTAATTTCGGTTTGAATGACGTAAGGGATGTTTTTATTCTTTATATTATATTCATTATGTTGTATTTTAGATCACCAAATATCGTTATATTTGAAGCAGCAATTATATAAAGCCTATAAAGCCTTCGCTGGTAGGTCTATGAAGGCTTGTGATAAACCGGAGAAAATGGTTCAGGTAATAATAATAAATGATAATTTATACAATTACAATTAGCTATGGTAAGAACTAAATACAATTTTATTCAGACAATTAATTGTAATTTTTATAGTTTTTTTTTAATACATTATGTTTGTTAAGAAAATTAGTTTATAAGGGTTCTATTAATATGGTAAGATCTACAAAATCTCAATTTTTCAGGAGAGCGATTTAAAGTTGTTATTGTGCGTAGTTTGTTTGTTTGTGTACATTCTTTGTTGTTGTATTGAGATAGTTTTTTTTGAGTTGTAGAATTATATTTTGAAGCTATTTTAACAAAAAAAAAAAACAAAATTTTCAAAATGTATGTTAATAGGACCTGACAAACTAATAAATAAAGGACCAATGTATCTCCTACAAAAATTAAGTTATTTTCAGATGCCAGTAAGGTTCAACGATCCAGTATTTGGAAAACAGGACGCACAGTTCGTTAGTTTTATGGCACCTGGCATCATGATCACGTATGTACAATGTTCTTATGGTAGTCCGTCATTTGATCGCATGAAATGAAAATAGTTTATTAGCATAGACACTAAAGGCATGCGCTTGTTAATCGTTAGACTCTATAATGGCTTCGGAAAAGCGTATGACGAAAATAAAACCACAAGAAACTCGTCAATCATCTGTAGATAAAATAATTAACAAAAAAAACTTTTTATTCAGAAAAAAAGTAAATAACAATTCATAAATCGCATAATTCACAAGAATTAAAATTAGATCATATCCAAACAGGTATCAGCCTACAATAACATGAAAATACTATATAGCAGCTAATTTATATTGTATATGTATTTCTCAACAGAATAAATTTCTTTTTGAGTGCTGTAATAACGGCTACACTCATGATATCTGACCGGTTGGAGGGCGTCTGGGAGCGGAGTGCTGTGGCCGGCGTGAAGCCTCATGAGATGTTGAATGTTCATATAGCTATACAATCAACTGTCATTCTTTTACAAGTACGTGTTCTACGATTCTATTCTAGGACTTGTTTTGTTAAGACATTGTAAATATAGTACATTGGAAATAAATGTCCACACGTGTGAAGCCGGAACGGGCCGCTAGTATCAAATATGAGAGACAACTGTTGCCGTAGACAACTTCTTGTCTATATCCAAAAGTCACTTCCGCTATGCCTGCTTGATTATACGCAAAAGTAATGGATTAATTGTTTAATTTACAGACTCTAGAATTAATGGTTGTAGCATTTATAGGCTACGATCTACCATATCGGGGGCCTATTTTGACAATAGGCTTGTTGCTATTCCTCCAAGGATTATCTGGAATGTGTTACGGGTTTCTCCTCTCCGTCGTGTGTTCCAGCTTCACGATGTCATTCTTTGTTGCAACAGGGAGCTTTTACCCGATGATACTGCTTTGCGGTAAGTCCTTTTTCAGGCGTATGTAAAATCGAATTCAAATGATAAAACTACTTTTGTATAATAAATATCTATAAGCCAAAGAAGTTAATTAGACACCTTGTGGTTTATATACAATCAAAAATAAATGAGTAATCATAGGACAGTCCTATTTACAAAATTTTATAAATCCATTAACAAAAACAGCATCATTAACGAGATTGTAAAGTGACAATTTCTAATTCAAAACTATGTACTTAACTTCTGCAAGCAATAAATAAATTTACTCACCTTATCTCACTAGATCGGTCTTAACAGTCATAAGCAATTTCGCCAATCTACTTTCAGGTATTCTATGGCCATTAGAAGGGATGTCCACAGTTTTACGCGCAATAGCATTCACTCTACCATTCACGATACCGTCCGCGTCTCTCCGGGATATCATGGAGAAAGGTTCCACCATCACGGAGCCGAGCGTCTACCAGGGGTTCCTAGTCACACTTACTTGGATTTGTATTACTTTAGCTTTGTGTTTTATAAGTTTAAGGTTTATGAAGAAATATACTTAAGAATTTTTTTAATAGTAAATACACAGGTTTGGATTAGCGCGTCTCGGTAATGAGTCGTGGTCTGTAATCTATATTGGGAGTTAAAGGAGAAAATGTCCTATTAGATAAAGTATGGTGAAAGATTTAAAACCATATCGTAAAAACTATTATTAATTATTCAAGTTAGATTACTACAGCAATATTTTTGTCTTTGAAAATAATAGTAAGTACATTAATATATAATATATCCATGGCGATAAGTATTTTAAATGTGACAGTTTGCATATATTATTATAGCAGTCGATATGTCAAGACGTGGGTGGTTTTTAATGAAAATAATTGAAAATGTATTTAATAATTTTTTTTAGCTTTATTTAGTATTGTTATTTAGCGTAGCCCAATTGAAAAAGGTTGAAGTTTTATTATGAATAAATAAACTATACTGGGTTATTCAGTTGAACGTTTGGAACCAAAAATATTTTTAAATGGTGGTTATCCTATAACATAGTTTCATTCTTGTTGTTCATTCACTCAATACTACTTACTAACTGTATAGATTGGTATATTATTTAAAACATTTTTGGCGCCAAGCGTTCCATTGAATCACCCATTGAGAAAATAATATAGATTTATTCGCTAAGTACTTCTAAATCTAGGTTAGTTTTGGTGGTAAAATGTAAATACTTTTTATTATAGTTTTCTTAGGTTACCTAGTTCTTAATTCTCCTGGGTGCTTCGTAGGACTGATTATCATGGCAAGTTAGGTATTTGGTAAATTTCCAGCATAAGTTGCAATTACCCTAATCATTACTTGCCTTACTATATTAAAAACCTTGTGATTTTTGGGGTATTTATAGAATAAATATTTTGTGATACTTCACGCTTGTTTTCTTTATCACATGAAGATGATGATACTCCGCCAACGAGCTGCTAAAGCTCGATGAGACAAACGTACATCACAAGTAGACCAAACTGCTTTCGTTCTGACTTCCACTCCTTAATGCTTATGTTATACTATAGGCACTGAACGACTCCTTATTTAATGCACTTAAATATTATACTGGGATTTTTAAAAGGCGATGAACAACTTAAATATAGTATCCTGTAATTACTCATGAAATAAAGTTTATTGTACTTATAATAAAAATAAATTTTATTTACAAAATACGAAACACCCCTAAAAGTTAAAAAACGCAATTTTAGCGTGGAGCTGGTGGAATAAAAAAAGGCTTGGATTGGTCCCGGTCCTCAACTGCTAGGTCACAATAACTCAACAACCCAAAAACGAAAAAGATTATAAGAAAATTAAACACGAACAAATTCAGATATAAAAATTTTTATTTAATTTTATTATAGGAAATATTTTTAATTTTCAACAACTTTTCCTTTGCACAAACGCCGAATCACTACAGCCCTTATTAACATGGCACATTAGCTTTTAAAGAAAAAAAAATTATCATCCCTTAAAATTGAAATTTAAAAAAACTGATTTGAGCCCAACACAATAGAAAAAATAGGGGTTGCTTCTTTTTTCTTTGCAAATGATCCGACGTTAGGCATCACATTCGTTGTAACACGAGTAATTTTTTCTCCAAGCCAAAAGGGATGCTTGTTCATATTATTTCCGATTAAATAACAAACTAGTTATATTTACAAACAGTAAGGCTTAGTATCCATTGAGGCGTCACGTACTAATGAAAAACAAAGAGATAAACCGCTAATTAGAAATCAATAACACCTTATCTAACATATGGATTCAGACGAAGCTCGCCACGTATTATACAAAAAAGAAAGAGAAGGAAACACAAGGAGCGAATTAAGGAAGAAAAAATACTTTTAAAACCTTAATAATTTAAAAAATAAACTGTCTTTTGTTCTTTAAAAAAACTTTAAAAATATTGATTTTTAATTATACGTGACGCCTCAACAATATATAAATGATGAAACAAACAACCCATCCCTTTCAACTGGACAATTGTTTCATAGAAACTCTTCACAACACCAAAACAGCTTGTTCCCAATCAGTGCAGTAAAGACAAAATACCGTTTCTTTTTCTTTTTCCTAACTAAGAACTAGGCTTAACCACTAAACGCACACACGCTCGCTCGCTCGCTCCATCACTCACTATATGTTAGTTATTTCGATATACGGGCGAAGAAATCAGTAAATATCACATATTTTATTTGTACAGGGCGGGGCGCGGGAACCTCCCACATTTCAAAAGACTAGTGTCAAATTCACAAAGTGGAGTAAACAAAAGCAACCCTAAAGAAGGGACATCGATTGCGCTAAAGGCGCTGTCAATAGAACTGCATTGGACTAATATCGCTGCAGATAATCGAATTAGTAACCATGTGACGTCATATTATTGCTTAACACTAGATTTACCAGCTTAAATATACCTATTTCTACCAAAACCAAAAAAGTATATATTTGTTACAAATATATATAAAATAATATAAAATTCATAAAACTAATTCTTCTGTTATAAATTAAAGAAGATTAGAAGAATTAAAGAAAATGTTACACGCAGTAGGAATTTTAATTTGATCTTGCAAGACCAGTCATTTTGACTGCTCTGGTAAATCTAGTGTTAATATCTATATGTACTACAAATTAGGTAATATTCCTGAAAGGTTTATGTACATTTAGTGTAGATCCTATCTCCCTAAATTTGCATTCCCAAGTCAAGGGTACAGTAGCAGATATTTAAAAATGCGGGAGTTTCCCGTGCCCCACCCCGTATTATACCAATCAATGCAACCCTTTCGGTCCACAAAGCCAATCAAGCACAAATCTCATAAACTCCTTGGAACTATGTATTAATTTAAATTATAATACGACGAAGCTATTGCAATTGTGACAAAGATGACATCGGGATGCTGTTAATAAAACACAATAAGATAAACCTGCATCCCTTGCACCGGTTAAGTAGAATGGATACTCATATTGTCGGTTGAGAGCGGTGTTTTTTCAATTAAATTTCATATACTATATAACAAGAATGAGTAATGAAAAAAAACTAAATGTAAATGTACTGAAAAAAGACAGTTTCCTACTCCCAACCAACAATACCAACATAATAAATGAACAGTAAAAGTAGTATAAAAGTGTAACTTTAAAAACAAAGAAAACAATTTTAAAAAAAAAACAACAACTTTAAGTACATATCTCACAAACGTACCGTCCGCACATTCCCACCCACTTACAAACACATACAAAGCTATCAAATCACAATTAATGGAATAACTTAAGTGATTACGTGTACACGCTACGCTACCTTAAACAACGAAAATTAATTTAAAAAAAACTTAATACAAAAAAAAAATTAATAATAATCACAAGGTTGTCCATACAAATAAATAATATAATTAACAAACGTTCACAAAAAAAAAACACTAATTAAAAAAAACGACGAAGCTTGATTGATAGACACAACTGGGGGACACTGAAACCACAAATTACTGCAACGGGCCCGAAAAGTTACTTCAATATTTTTTCTATATACCAAGCGACATAACAACCGACTGTTAGTAAATTCTTTCACATATATTATATTAAAAAATATGTCTTTATTTTATTCAGCGAGTCGGCTAACACATTGCTCAACCTTGATACTAGAATAGAAATTATAAATCAGCTCATCGCCTCACTCAAGTTATATCAAATACGATAGAAAGAGACAAATAGTAGATTATGAGTACGACGACTTAGGTGAATGACCTATGACATGTGAGACCGAGTACACCGCCATCTGTAGGCGGGTAGCGTAAACACTACTAAAACCATTAAACGAGAAGTGCTAGATAATTTATGATTCATCTCTCAATTACGTATATTTTCAGACATTGAAAATTGAAACTGAAAGTTTATAACAATGCTTTTAAAAAATATATATTAGCAGAAATTAAAAAGAACGGATAAACGTGCGCTAACGAAGCCCGCTTGCACCATACACTTGAAACTTAAACACGAGGGTGCAAGTCAGCTTTTTCATAAAACAACAAAACGAAAGTACGGTAAGACTCGTGACTACAATTGTTAATTCCCAACTAATCTCATTTCCCATACAACCTTAACTAATAAAAACGATCGCAAATTACAATTTAAAAATAATAATTTAATACTACTTATCGTTTATAATATAAAGAAAATTAAACTACGTATAGGCACCGGCAACGTGTTCGAGGCGCGGACCAATCGCAGCGTGGCAATGGCCCGCTTCCCCCCGCCAAATAGATCTAAAACTTCAGCGCATTCAAGGTAGCGTCTTTAGATTATCGCCGACAACTGTATTCAGTATTGTCCTCTTAGACCCAAACAGAGCAACTTAATCTCGATTGTGTCGATTTCAATTTTTGAACTGGAGGAAGTATTCGCAAAAGGACACATCACACCCATGTTAAAACAGCCCAAAAATTTCATACAAGATTTTGCTTATAACGTTAACTGTATGAAAAAGCGAACAAATAAAAACAATCAACATTATAACGCTTTAAAAAGAATCTGTGACGGAGCGGTTAACAAACCACTATGCTACTAGAAAAATATTCATTTATTAAGGCTTTAAATTTAAAACTCATCATCAACCAATAAGGCTGGAAAGCTTGAAAATCCATCATCTCAAGACTAAGGGTAGAAAAAACATCCCTTTAACCGCTCTTTACTCTTGAGAAAACTTGTATGTTATAAAGTACAAGATATATAAATTGACACAAAACAAAACACAACTTTTACATCCTTAACATGTTTCCAATGCATCTAAATATTTACATAACGACGGACTTCTTTTTACACACAAGGCCACTATTTCAAATACAGTGCAAACTCCATTTAACGACAAACTCTTTAAAACGTTGGTTTATTACATTATCCATACAAAAGATATACCGTAGCATCACAGCCACTCTAAATAACGTCATTAAGCTTTCTAAGTCGCAGAAATTAATAAAAACTGCAATAGTAAATTAAAATCAATTTTACTTCTCTCCATTTAACGACAAGCGCAGTCCAAGAGTCGCTATATAGAGTTTCCACAGCATTCGATTCGAAAACGTAAATAATATTTGCCAAATCATTATCAACACTTGTGTTTCACTAAATTCCACCACCTGACTTAAAACAGTTTCATAGGCTTGGACATTGATTATACTTATTCCCTGTAGCACATTTGAAGTGTAGATTTTACTAAGCGATAGATTATTTTCCTGAAAAGAAAAAAACAATCATAATTTATTTTAAATTTAAATTATTCTTTAATGTGGCAACACTTAAAATTATATTTTCCATTTACTTTAAAAAAAATTTGGCAAATATTACATTAATTATTTATTTATATAAAAAAAAGTAAAACAATGAAACAATAATTTTATTGGAAATATTAAGACATTTTCTATAACGGAGAAGGCAAAATAAATATGAAATTCAGCCTTATTATTTGTTATATTTTTAAATAGATTTTTTATTGTAACTATTCACTTGAGAACTAACTATCAAATTAACAAGTGTTGGCAGTAACGTAGACAGCTAACGTGTAAAACCAATACATCTCAAAAAAATTATATAAAGCTTATAAAATTGTTTCATAATTTTTATTGTATTACTATACCAACGTAACTATGCACCTGGCCTCGATAACGAACATTCCATGTTAAAAAAAATTTTCAACCATAATGAAATATAATTAAAACGAAAATTTAATAATACGAAAATAATCTATTAAGAATACGCTCAAACGTGACTTAATTTCAATCAATTAGATCCTTATTGTATCCTTATGTGAAGTTTCAGAATTCCATCAAAGTGCACAGTTACGATGGACGGACGTATGAGGCAACTGAGAAATCTATTATTAAATTTTTTAATACGAGCATGGAGCAATTTATCAACTAACGTTTTATAATCAATAATTTATTTTAACCGTCTAATAATCTATCTTTCGTGACATGACGCAACGACCTCCCTTCCCTAACAGCACATCATAAATTCATTTGATTCACAAATTATTGCTATAACATATCCCTTTCGTTACTCCAATTTATTGCATAGTGATATATAAATATTTCTTTCTTAATTAATTATTTTTAAAGTCGAATTTTCATTAGCAAGAAAACTTTTATATATGTGCGATACACAACTGTGGGCTTATCACGAATATTTAGTCTGGCTTTCGAACCGAGTTCGCTTCAAGCGATTTGTATGGAAATTTGAGCAGCGCCACCGCGTGCGGATTTGGAACTACAATATTTTAGATACTTTTTGTTAATTTTCGAACGTCTCGATCTTTCGTTCATTTGATAGATTGCTGGTGCTTGTTAGTCGTTAGTAAAAATTCATGATCCCGATTGCTAACGGATCCGTTTTACTTGTGGCAGCTCGATTCGAAAGCCAGACTAAATTCGTGATAAGCCCACTGTATAGTGCCATCTAGGGGCGAATGATGAAAGACACTGCAAAGAAAAATTTATTATCGACTTAATCTTTTAAATCAAATTAATGTTTAAAATATTATCATTATAAATCAACTTGCTAATAAAGACACGACATCGTAAATAACCAAACACAGCTTAAAGTACTATTAAATAGTTTTTAACTATTTATAAATTATTCACTGATTCAGAAATACTCTATGAATGCAAAACACAACTGTAAAGAAGTATGACCCTCAGTATAGACGCATTATACCTCCAACTAAACACTTTGAGAACTACAGGTCAAGTAGTTAGCACTCTAGCTTTAATAGTATTTAATATATACAAATAACACCCGCCTGAAAGTAGTGGTACTACCCTGGGAGAAAGGACTAAGGACTATATAAGGGTAAATAATAGGTTTAGTAAAAAAAAGAGTCATATTTCTCCACAGTTGCTCCTTGTACAAGAGTCATCTATAATAGTTAATGGAAACAATGAGAAAGTTGCATATAGTGGGCGTGTTGTACCTCGTGGCCGGCATAGCGGGGGGCTTGCGCTAGAACTTGTCTTGAAATATGAATAAATTGTTCGTGGCCGCAACCGCGATGATGCTCTCGTGCGGGTGCCACGCAGTGTGAAGTATTTTCTTGTTAAAATCGAGACAATCCACACTAATTTCATCCTATAAAAGAAATAATTGTCATCAATTTATGATACGATCTTAACCCATTACTTCCCACTGTCATATTTTTAAGACACTATATTCAATTTTTTTTTAACCTATTAAGAGTTTTATTTTTTATTGTTTCTGATGAAATTCGTATTTTTATACTATTTTTCTGATGAAATAATTTTTTTCCGCTGAGTCAAATATTTACGTAATTTCAATATAATTTTTTCAAATTGATTATTTTTGTTGCCTCAAAAAAAAGCATTACGTTCCGATTTTATATACCGTAAAAGAAAACAGTAACCAACTTCAAAGTACATAAAACTAATTCTTAGACTTCTACCAAATACATATATAATACAAAAATAAAAACAAAACATAATTTTTATCCCCATTGTCATATGTTATAGGACAGGCTGACTTAGCGTTAAAGAATTTTTTTTTATGTCATATAATGAACTTAATTTAATGTTTTCGACGCTTGGGAAGTAATGGGTTAATAACACCGGGAATTGGACCCTACCTTCTTCCTCTTGGCAGTAGTAGTGACACGCCGTGCTCTAAGTGGCTGCCTCGGCCGGGTCGCCTCCAGCGAGGCCTCCAAAGTGAGTTCCCCGCGACGAGCGTTGGAAGCACTACTGGCACCGCTGGCACCACCGCCTCGCTCAAATAACCTACACACATACATGTATGCAGAGCCCGTCTTCACAACAAAGATTTAAGAGTACTATTTAAGGCATATGGCTATCATTTCATCATACAATAATGACAACTTAGTGAAGAACCACACAAACATATACACAACACCCAGAGCTACTTTTTAAAATTAATATCATATGCAAATAATAATAATAGTAATATTCATTTCATTGTTCATTATATATTTAGTTTACTTATATTTATGTATTTTATTTATTTAAATTGCATTGCCCAATACTATTACTGCTTCTCCTATGACAATTGGTTATCTGTAGGCTTATCACGAATTTAGTCTGGCTTTCGAATCGAGCTGTCACAAGTAAAACGGATCCGTTAGCAATCGGAATCATGAATTTTTACTAACGACTAACGAGCACCAGCAATCTATCAAATGAACGAAAGATCGAGACGTTCGAAAATTAACCAAAAGTGTCTAAAATGTTGCAGTTCCAAATCCGCACGCGGTGGCGCTGCTCAAATTTCCATACAAATCGCTTGAAACGAACTCGGTTCGAAAGCCAGACTAAAATTCGTGATAAGCCCACTGGAAGAAATTACTTTTAGTGATAAGATCACCAATTACTCTAAATCTGTTTCCTATGAGTTAATTTGTATCAGCATTGTTATTATTATGTTTTTAAAGCAATAAAGTATTTATTATTATTATAATACTAACCTGAAGAACCCATTATATGACCCGGTCATGAGTCTGTGGTCGTCGCCACTCCAGCAGCATTCAAACTTGTCGAATATACAATCATTCTCATATAACGAGCACAGCTTTGAGCGAAGATACTCGTGTACCTGCAATTACGATAAAACCATTACGTCCATGTAAGTCTTACATCCACACATGTCCCACTTGTTCTATTGGTCTATTAACCCATTAGTTATGTCATAAAGTTATTGATTACATGAGCGATGGAAATACGTGGTTAAACTAGCGTTTGAGCTTGGCTTACTGTTGGCTTACTAGAATAATTTTTCTAACTGAATTTAATGTTGTATAGCCATATATATCTTATATACATATTATAGGACATATAAATGTATTTTATATACATATATGTCATTAATTTGACATTTATTGGAACCACTGTGCAATCTGATTTATAAATTGTTATTTTATGTACAGGCTATGATTGACGAGTTTCTTGTGGTATTCTTCTTGTCATAAGCCTTTCCGAAGTCACGGTCACGATGAGCAAGCGCATGCCTTCAGTGCCTATGCTAATAAACGATTTTGATTTCATATTCATTCGTCAGTTCCTTAATTCTTGCTATAGTATAAAACTCATGGCTCCATTTGAAACTGACTTATTCTCGGTCATATAGCCCGATCCTATTAATATAGTCTGAATTAATATTTTAGAAATATTTTTTTTATTGAAATAACTTTAAAAAATAGTTCCTCATCTCATGAAAAAAAATAACATTTTCTCTTTTTATCTTTCGAGATACTTAATAGTCAATACTATGAGTGTTACGAACTTTTTTCATATTTTTTACTTTTTATAAAGAAAATAACTGTCATTTTTGACATCTGTCAGTAACTTTAACGACATAAAAAAGCACGTACCCAAGACGAAAAAGTGTTCAACTGAAAAACAGACCACCTATCGCCATACCGGCTCTTTTCCACATACATGAGCAATAATAATTTCAAACCGTTTCCCTATAAAATTGCGATTTTGTAAATCCCACCATGTTAATAGGGGACCCAGTCATTAATGGTAGCAATTGTTTCCGCTCATTGACCACACTGAAGCTTAACATTAGGATGAATGAAATATATTATCAAATCATACTCACTGGATATGTTTCTACCGGTTTTGTTTCCATTCTAAGATCCCATACTTTTAAACCTAAATAATCTCTCGACATCATATATCTGAAAACAAAATTGTTTAAGTTCAATATAAGACATATTTGGCAATTCAATTGTTTTATGATATAAAACTTTTATAATTCCAACCTGCCAGAGTTGCTAAGTTTGACATCACTGATGGAGGAGATAATCTCGGAGAAGAAGGACCTCGCATGAGGATCCTCTGGCTCCTCGAATAGTTTCGCATGGCGGTCGCAGAGGGCCGCCGCGCGCATATCACACAGTCTTATTGTACCTGAAGAAGACAATTCATAATTAAAAAACATGGAAGACATCATAAATGGTTCTATAAACAGCAAGAGCGTCTATAATTGGTCCGCAGTCCTTAAAGGCTCGGATCATATCCCCGTATAACCTCAAGCATCCCAACACAAAAGAAAACATATATAAATAATAATACCTTTACTACTAGAATATACAAAGAGATTGCATTCAGTCGGGTGAAACTCAGCAGCGGTAATAACCTGAAATTAAAATCAACTCAGTCTAAGGAAGACACTAGGAACAAGGTTATTACGACATGATGATATATATTTTTGAAGAAACATAACCCCAAGCTAACCAATCAAAACATTAATAATTACCTCTGTGAGTTCCTCCATGTTTGGAGGTTTGATGTCTACAATATTGAAACTTTGATCGGTGATCTCTAGATGCCACAGATTAATGCGTAAATCGTCCGCAGAAAGATAGGTCTCCTGGTCCGAGTTTAAAGAGATCGAATTTATATGATAAGTGTGCGCGTTCGCGAATATTCTCCTGAAAATATAAAAATAATTATTTGTATGCAAATAAAAATGTATCACAAGACGATGTACATATGGCTATTGTCAAATGGATACAGTTTTTGTAGGTATATAAGAGATAGAGAGAAACATCTGCATCCCTTTCACACATGCCTCAACTTCGACAAACGAACGCAGGCAACACAGATAACAATATAGTTATCCCTTTCTAATGATTGTCTCTTCCAGTCTAAAGTACAATCTGTATCCATTTGAAGATTGTAGACTGTACATACTAGCTCATAGTTAAAAGGTCTCTCATTCAGTTAATTAATAGGTAACAGATGTAAAAGAAAAAAAATCACTTTTTCTCTTTCATTATTTCATAACGATGGTACGTCACAATTTTTGTTATCTACCCTCAAAGATAAGCAGAGTGGTTATTATTATTAAACTTGATATATTAATTTAATGATAACTTGTTTGTTTGTATTGCTATTAAATCGTTATCTATTTTGTCAATAAATTGATTCACTTGAATAATATTTGGGTTTTTATCGCGACTTCGATCTTCTTCTTTTTTTTTTACGTAAGTTTGTTTTTGTGTAACTTTTGTTATTATGATTGGAACTCATTAAAAACAACAACAATTGAAATATGTATTTTTAAACATGATAGATACATATATAACTAACCTATATCAATAGTTATTTACAAAACCCCAAATAATTTTAAAAACTTAATATTACCTTTTATTTTATTACACATTAAATAAACATTATTTTTTTATTCTTTTTATTACCCATATATTCTTATTAGAACACTTGGACTTGTAATAATTAATAACACTTAATAATACAATAACATGCAGCAACTATAGTAGCACCTTGCTCATTTTAACAATAGATATAATAATATTAAGTACTGGATTTAGTTAGTAGCTTCATTAGAGTTTAAAATACTTTGTTAATTAATATTTGTTTTATATTCTAAATTATTCATACAGACTTGAAGTATCAAATATACTTCACCCGGATTAACAACAAAGCCTGTTCGTTCCTCTTAAAGTATGTCATCACAAGTGCACTTACCTAGGTGATGCTTCGACCATCAATTCAGTAGGCCGAACGGTGGGCACCCTCAACTGCGTAATTCTAGCTGGCTCACGAACACCGCCGCCGTCTTCGCGGGTATTATAGCCTGTGACGCGTTTATCGCGCTCCGAAACCTAAAATTATAAATCCTCTATACTACAAATCTTGTACTTATAAGTACAGTCAATAATCTTCAGATGGATACAGATTGGACTTTGGACTCTTAGAAAGAGATAACTATATTCTTATTGTGTCGAAGTTGAGGCATGTCGGAGAGGGATGCAGATATCTCCTTTACCTCTCACCCATATAATAATCGCCGTGCGTACATCATATGTAATATTTTCATTAGCAAAGTATTAATATCATAAAATACATAACCAGCCACATATATTACTTTATATTACCTTCCATAGTTTAATAGTTTTGTCATTAGTTGATAATAGGAAGTGCGCCTGATTTTTTCTCTTGAGCCATCGTATTTTATTAATTTTCTCCTCAATCTCCAAGGACTTGAGGTAGTCAAACTCAGGCTCGTGCGATTGAAACGTCGAGTACACGTTATATTCGCCCTTCTTGGGCACGCATTGCTTCGAAGCCGGGTCCCTCTGTAAAGTTCAATATTGTTAACATACACTAAATAACCTGGCTTCCAAACTACCCTGCACTATGGGTGTTGTGACAATGACAACACAAACACATAACACCCAGCACGAAACAAACACCAACTTTCTTTATTGTGAAATATATAATAAGTATTAACACAGTAGGATCTACAAAATCACAAATATCGTTATTGTATTAACACTAGATTTACCAGACCAGTCAAAATGACTGCTCTTGCAAGATCAAATTAAAATTCCTACTGCGTGTAACATTTTCTTAACTCTTCTAATCTTCTTTAATTTATAACAGAAGAATTAGTTTTATGATTTTTATATTATTTTATATATATTTGTAACAAATATACACTTTTTAAGTAGTGTTAAGTATCTCAGAAAGTATTTAGAAAATTTTTGAAGCAATTTCAAAATAAAAAAATAAATAACTTCCGACTATTAATTTAAAATAAAAAAATATTTCGGAATATACCGTTTACAACAATAATAATTAATGTCAAAGGTTCGACGCGTCAAATTAAGCTATTTATAGACGCGTCTATTTCATACGAGATGACCGTATCGGGGCAATAAAATATGTGTATTAAGGCATATGCCATAATGGGTCTGTCTATAAATATTTTTTATTACGAATTTAAATCGCACAAGTCTTAAGACATTCAACGCGTCATACCCGCCATGTTTGGGTTTTAAATCTTAAGACTGATAAAAAGCGTCTGGGACATTTTGCTTCAAAGAAATAATCTTAATAATCCACTGTAAGGAGTCGACATTGTTTTTGTTAAATTAATACTTATTTGGTTTTGAGTACAGAACTTTAGGACTCGCATATTTAAAAAAAAATGCATAAAACGAATTAAAACAATTGCCTCCCAAGATATCTAATTCGAGATCAGCTGTAAATACATTTTGCTTAATTCAAATCCCTAAATATTATGTACAAAACAGCGAGTCAGGGGGACTACTCAGGCGTATTTCGGACGAAAATACGGACTACTCAGGAACACTTACGTAATCATTCACGAAATTACGGATTTGACAGCGACGTCTGTGGATAGGCCACACAATGGTTATTTTAGGAACAGTTTGACAGGACTTTACGGGCTTATGTGTCAAAATTCACATAAACTGTAGAAGTGACAGCCGCATCACGAAACTTCGGATATGCCTGAGTAGCCCCTCAGATTCAAATATTCAATATCTAAATATAACAAAAAAACTCACTTGAAATATAACAACGCGCCCTCCCTTGTCGCCAGTAGCGAGCAGCTCACCATCATGATTAAATTCCACACACGAGATGAGATCCGCCTCCGTGACGTCATCCTCTAGCGTGCCCTTAACTTGACTGAAACACCACGTCGTCTCGCCACCATTGCCTGCACAGAAACAGCTCATACTAAAACCCAGCTTCATGTCTTTACGACTTGTATAGCCGAGCATGCCGGCCGGACCAAGTGTAACACTATAAAATAAGCTACTAAACCCAAAACTGAGTCGATGTGTACAATCCATAAACTAGTCCATTAAAAAGAAACCAGTCGTTCGTAGTCTTTTATTAGGCTTTGCGCTTTTGTTTTATTAACTACATTAAAACAATTTGAACGACTCACTAGCACGTTTATTTTAACTATATTAATCTGACACTTCTACAATTTTGCCTCCAGCTAAGCTTTAGTTCAAATAATAATTATAATCACAATATTGTACCTCATTCTCATCAAAGCCAACTTTCCTAAATACTTTACTTCTCAAAGAAAAAATTACCTTTAACTAATACATAATAAAACTTAAAACAAGCATAAAGCCCAGATATTAAACGGTATTAGTATTGAATGCAATCGCAAAACACCAAGATTATCGTAATACATTACGTTAACACGACTGAGGGTTAATCCACGATACTAAACTTAGTTAGATTTAAAAAAAATAAGCCAAAATTAGTAAAGTTATAAGAAACTAAAAAAGGATACTAAAATAAAATTTGAGTTATTTTTTTAGTAAATACTAAAATAGTTCTCGGTCTAAAGTGATATACTATATTAATAGGAATAAAAAAATTTATTCAACCATTTTTTTTTAATTGTCATTTGTTCTGTAATCATTTGCAATTATTTTGAACTACAGTACAACACTATTTTAGTATTTTTTTAAAATCTGTTAACACTACAGTCTGTATGAATATAACCAATAATAAATAAATAAATAGCAACTTTTATATCATAACTAAAAAAAGAATTAATAATTATTTTTAAACACGAGAATTAAATTAAATTCTAACAAAAAATAGTAATTATAAATAAGAACCTCCATTTTATAATAACAGCTTTTAAATCGAAAAAGATAAGCGGACTTAAAAGCTAAATAATAATAATAATTTACATTCCAAAACAAAATGTAAATGCAATGTACTGTACATTAAAATTAAATTAATTGAAAAGAAAAAAGAAAGACATACGCCCAAATAAATGTTAGCTAAAGAATAAATACTCCTGCAACAATCTATTTTTAGTAAAAGAATTTGAAATAGAAATCAAATAAAAGCGGGTACTTCAAAATATATAGCTATTATTACAATCAATATCAATCTATATTTTAGAGATCATCACCCATGCAGCCTAGTCTTCCGATTTCATTTTCAATTATTCTCACTAAAGCGGTGTGTTTATCAGAACTTATTACAAAATTTTGGAGGGAAAACTATACTGTACTATTTATATTTAATACAACGTATTTCTAAAGTATTCTATAAAATTGTTAAGTAGTTCCTTTTTTAAATGCCAAAGTATGCTCACTTCACACTCACTTCTTTTATAATGCAATATTATCTCGATAAAAACCAACAAACTACTTTTATAACAGGGACCAAACTCAGTATCAAGAGAAAAAAAACACTAAAACGTCCATGGAAAATGTTTTTTTTAATAATATCACGCCTACAACCACACTTAATCTGATATTAAACTAAAGTGGTTTGGAAACTACTTGGCTTGGCTTACTATCCCAAGAAGGCAAACGCCTTTGTGGAGAGGGGCCTAAATTAGTGAAATACATACAATCACAAAATGTATTCCAATGCAGTCTGCATGTGTGATAATGTCGCCAGTTAACAAAATTATCTTGCAATCTAATCCTATGGCTCGCGTACCACGGCACCTCTTTCTTTTTTAACATTATTATAAAAACATTAACCAAAATTTATCAAAAAACAACAGCTCTTAACCGAGCAATAACACGAACTAATCTAGTTTGCATGAAAAAGCTGCTCCATTTCAAAGATAAAGGGAACAATATTAAATGTCATCATCACACCATAAAGTTGAAACAATGTCATGAAACCGGAGACTACATTGTAATTAGGAACAATTGTAATTGAAGCCTACATTGTCAGAAGATATATTCTTATATTTAGGGGTAATTTGCACAGTTAGTGACAAATTTTAAACTTAATAAATTTGACACAAACTTAATAAGTGACCTTTTTTCCTTTTTTTTATATCTTACAGTGTCATGTACAAGGGCAACATAGAAGCCCAACAAATAACTACTGGGATATTTGCATAATAGACCGATACAGCGACTGAACGAAAGAACGTCAATTTGCAATTTCACTTATTAGATGTTAGTCTATTGAAGATACTTAGCAACAATGACTCTGAGAATTTATATATGTTATTAAGTATGGCTGTAATGACTCCTTTTGGCTTACTAATGCGACCACGGTGGCTAAAGCCTTTGAAACGTGGAATTAAAAACCATATAGTCTTTTAATTTTCAATTATATATTTAAATAAATTTAGTTCTCTCTTGATTTAAATACAAAACGTATTTTGAAAATAGGGCTAGTATACGAGATCAATTCCTAACATTAGCCTAGAGCTAGACTCTAGGCCCTAGACTCAATTTAGTTAGATGAGGCACTTTTTGGCTAAATAAAAGAATAATTAGTATGAAAATATATTAATATCATTTTTTATTATTTAGGATGATATCTATACTCCGAGTTCAAATCTCTTTATCAGTACGAATACAACTTTGTTATTTACGAGTTAACTACTTGTATTAAAAATAACAAACAAAAAAGCTTAGACTGGCATTTGACTAGACTTAAGTCGGCATTACCAATTTTAGTATTCAATCATCGGACATTGAATAATAGACATGATACTTTTTATTCCTTCGTGTAAGCTTTCTACTTCTGTAAACATACTATTTACAAATCCCTTTTCGCCTATAATACCAGTTCAATATTTTTTCAAACTTTCAAATCAGGGATAATAGCTAAGAAAGAATGCCAAACTTTAGGATAATAAGGTTCTATACATTATATTGGTTGTTTAAATCACGTTTTGAGATAAACTGGTGAAGTTACCCCACTTAGTATAAAAGAGAGTGTTTATTCCACTAACAATAAATAAAATCATGAAGTAAGGCATACTTCAGTTACATTTGGATCTTCATACTGAATCTACAGGAATGTGTAAACTAACTTGTGCAATCGTAAAAATGTAACAAACAGACATTTAATAATTTATATTTTATTAGTAGTAGGGAAGAGGAAATCAATGAAGCAATGTTTGGCATCTACCCAACCTTTTAAAGGACAGTGTTATGCAGTTAGCATTCTAAACATAATCTAGATTTGAACTGGCATGACACTCAGGTATAAAAAGAGTATAAGTATATTCCATAACTAGAAATATACAGCTTCAGTGTAAACTGAGATTTCTTATTAATATTTTGTGTCCATCCAAATAAATGTCATTATGATTATATTGCTTTACAAGGAGATATCAACAAATAGCGGGCCTTCCAGAATATCATATTCAAGGCTGTCTTTCCTTCATTACTATGGTTTTCTAACAAAATTGTTGTTTTTATTCTGGTCAAGTAATTCCAGTACGTCTGTTTGTTGTTGAATACAATAATTATACATATGTAAGCAGTTTTACACACAATTATGATAATGCAGATGCATGAAAGTGATCATGTCATGCATACACTGCACTAAACAATAAATCAAGTTAATAGGCAACAAACATGACAAAAGATAATGGACTAGAAAGTATGCCATACAATATTACTCATAAATTTTAAATTAGCCAATCATAATTATGGAAAACAACCATTATGTAATTATTTTATGCTAATTAATGTAACATTTAAAAAAGTTCAAAAATATATCCCAACAACAAATAAACAAAAACGTGTTTTTTGGCAATAAACAGGAAAAATAAGTCGACTTGTGTTTTATAGGCGACGATATGCAAATTAATCTGCTAACTTGGCGACGCTGGTCATTGAAACATGTGACCTTGGATAACAACAATTGCAATCATCTGGGAACGGACAAAACACACCTGATACTATTTGTCTGGTATTCGCGGAACTAAAACACGGCGCTACGTTAGCCAAGAGATTGTTGCAAGAATCTTTAAAACCCAATAACAAGTAAAACAGCCAAAATAGACACCAAGAAAACGGTTAGCGATACCGCGACAGATGACAATACAATATAACCAAGAAACACTTTCACTCCAAGCTATGTATGTAAACACTAATTACTGAAAATCACACTAATGAGTAGAACATTGCATTTACCGTCTGAGTTCGAACGATAAAACATCTTCGATTTATTTCGATTCCTGAATCCGATATCGCCCTTGAGAAGCGGGCGCAAAAAGTCACCACTTACCGGCCATGACAAAGCCCAGCACAAAAACTTTAAGAAGTTTTATATTTTTAACACACAATCACTTTAATGTTTTGCTAAAACATCACAAAGTTTTAAGGATGAAAATAGATTAGAATCATCTCAACTTTACATCGGTAAAACGTAATGGCGCCGAGAAAATAATACATTTACCGCAGAGAACAGTGTTGCCAGTAAAAAAATGTAATAACTGGTATTTTTTAAAACACATCTTAACCGTACTCCATAACTCAACATCGAATCACGACAACGACATAATATGCATTTTTATATGAAGATGTTATTAAATAATAATACGAATGTACATTAGTAAGGCAATTTTATTTTCTTTTTCGTACACCTAATCCAACTTTTTAGTTTCAAAGCTTTTATTTACAATTAATCATATAAAAATAAAGTGTATCTAATAAATGATTAATATATTATAAAAAATTAACTTAAAAACCAAAGTGCGCGTTTAATAAAACACAATTGTACATGTAAGTCTTACAACACCAAACAGAAACGTCATTATAGAAATGGCGCTATTTTTGTTAAGACATGTGCTGCCCTCTACTGTTGACTTCAATAAATAGTTTAACTTTATCAGTAACCTATAGATGTCGTTAACAATATCCACACAGTTTAAATTTACTATTTTTTTACTAAAAACTATGAAGAATAAAATATTAAATAATATTACTTACCATTTTTATTACCATGATCAAAGATGATGCTTAATTTTTGCAAACTACTTTGGCGGGCTTCAGCAAAAATTCTCCGTTTAGATTTAGGCGATGGTTCGGTAGCCAGAGGAGACATAACCATCGTGGAAGTGGCCATAATTCTACATCACCAAGTCTGTGAAGTAATTGATTATTTTTATTATATTGTTCATTCTTAAAACTATTTGTTTTACATCAACACAGATCATGGCCGACTAGATTGTTTTTTTTTAAATTAAATAATCGGCCTTATGGTGTATCTTATGCTGTGTTTTCTTACTTAAAATACAAGATAATAAGTACAAAAAAAAAACAGAAAAACGGAAGAACATCCTTACACACTTTTCCACGATACCGTCTAGAAATAATAAGATCGGCTTAGAAAACTATATTTTATACAGTATTTTATATAGCGTCAATTTAAACATTACAAATTAAACTTACTACGTAAATGACAGTTTTTTGTGGAGCGTCTTAGTTCAGCACGTGACCGATAGGTTGACTTAAGCTAACTAAACCGAATTGTGTTACAGGCTCTTAGTGTTTATTTGTTAAACGATCATTCAATCATTAATTAATGATGATTAAGCTATAATTAAACACTTAAGGAAGTTAAAACGGCCGCCATGCTTAGCTATCAACGGAATTGGTATTTAAAAACTTTTGAACGGAAGACGACGATTTTCATAGTGATGAAGCAGTTATTCTCACGTTTTTTCTTTGCGATGTTTTTATTACAATTGTAATCTATAATGTAACGTGTACTTTAAATCTAAAATTATAATATATGCTGCGTAAACTTGAGTGAAAATTGACAAATGACGATAGTTAACTAGATAACAGTGGCGAAGACTGGATTAGACCGAAACATACAAAAACGATTAACTTATATATACTGAAGAAGACGTAAGGAGGAAAAATTCTTACGCTATGTAGCTTAGAATTGTTTACTTATTTTTAAAAGTCATTATTATACTTCATCTGATCTACAAAATATGAAGAAAATAGATTTCTTTTAGTTACACTACATTATGTATTATTGCCTTTTTGATACTTTTTTTTAATTACAAAAGAAAAACAGATAGTATGCGTTTGTCTATTAAATACAGTTAAGTTAATTAGTACAGCTTTATGGGGCTTGCTGCATGCAACAGTCGTTTCCACTATGCCGGCTTGAGGAGAGGAATATGAAATCCAGGTCTTTGACAATGACAGACTTCATCAGACATCTGATGCTATTTAACTAAAGATAATAAAGGTCTGTTATGTTAGTTAGATATATATATGTATACCTACATATATATTTTCTTTTATAGTACAATAAATCGTGAATACAAAAATCCGTGCGTAATAAATACTAGCGAACTATTTGTACAACATTTAACATGTAAAGGAATGTATTATTATAAATAATTAGTAAACACACAAACATACAATTTAGCGAGGTTATCACAATATACTGTATAATAGTAATCCCATTTTTGTAAATCAGTTGTGTCTACACTCTACAGCATAAGTTGTAGGGATTTCCCATTAGAAATAATCCGCAAGATTATCGTGTATTTTATATTTTATCACTTTAAATGTAATTGGTTAATTGTTGGCGGCTAAAGAATGCGTTTTAACTTAAATTGTATATATGAATGAAATGAAATGAATGAATGAAATGTGCAAAACTATTTTAGTTCTAGTTTAATTTAATATAAAATAAAACTCATACTTAGTCTTGAAGGTTATTTCCTTCTTTATTTCGTATTTTATTGTTATTTTAAACTTGCTATATAAGTTGGGAATTTTAAGTAATTTTAAATTTTGGCTGTACAATTGTATGTTTGTGCCTTGAACAGAAAAATTGAGGGCGGTTACTTATGGTCAGACAAAGATGTCGCAGTGGATTTTGCAAAAAGTCGTACATCAACTTTTTCAGAATAAATTAGAATTTTATAACATCTTGTTAGGGCCTAAATACTTGATATTGACAGAATTATCCTTACTAGTATTGTATTGAATAAACAATAACTGATTAGAACCTAAATTAGTAATTCTCTAAGAAGAATTTATGCTTAGATTCAATATTAAATTGAGTTTTAATTAATATTATCTGTTCTGAGATTTATTCATTTGTTTATCAATAAATTTTGTTAGAAAAATAGTTGTGTTTTCCCCCACTCAATAACATTATTTTAGTTTAAAGAGCACAAACGCCCTTGAATTATTTAAAACGCGTTTTCCTCGTGTGACTGCAGTTTTTTTCTAATTAAAAATAATAATCATCAAAAACAAAATAGACGTATTATTCATATGATTTAAATTCAATTGAAAAGATTATAGTGGTACCTCGATATACGAATGCCCTAACATAGTATTTTGAGATACGAGCTGCCGAGCCAGCTATATTTTGCTTTGAGATGCGAGCAAGATTTGAGATACGAAGAGGAATCGCACACTACACCGCTGCACACGACCCCATCAGCGCCCCCTATATTCGCAGCAGCATACGGTGCTTTGAGATACGAGCAAGGTCACGGAACGAATTAAACTTATATGTCGAGGTACCACTGTATTGCATATCGATTATTAATTCTAAAATTTGTGACATTAAATCGTTGATTTTCATTTGTTTACTGCTTTGTCTCTCCCATAGTTACGATGTTTAATAATTTAGTAGAAGGTAAATACAAGGTCTAGGTTCTAAAGTTTAATTCTAGCTTAGACCGTGGCTTATATTCATCATATCTAAATCACAAAATGTTTTATTTGATTGTTTTTACATATGTATCCACGGGTCTAGTATTTCTTTATATAAATCATAAACAAACATTTTCGATTAAGAATCGGTTGTTGATTTTCTCTCTAAAGGTTTTCGATTGTTTATTTTGCAATATCAAATTTTCCACTATTATTATGACTCGCAGAAATACAAGTTTAAGATAATTATTACATTCAAAATTCATCTACAAAAACTCACAGTATAGTACGCAGAGTATGAGTTTTGGTCAGACAAGAGTCGTACGTTTTAACTACAAAAGTCTCAGCCACTCTACTGTCATTTCTGCGTACAATGATGACAGCTAAATACCATTTAACCTTTAGCTACTGAGGTGGATTTGATTTCACGTAAACTCTGACGCGGGGGCCTCAAAGCCCCGTACATATGTGTGCTTGTATTTAAAAATCTTTAGGGTTTTTAGGGTCTAGTGCAGTGATTCTCAACTTTTTTGTTGCGGCACACTTTTAACGATTTCAAAATTTGGCGGCACACAAAGAAAAAGATAGGTTTAAAATTTTTCAAATCATATTATTTAAGAATATAAACATTATTATATATCTAAAATTTGGCGGCACACTTTTAGAATTTCGTGGCACACAAAAGTGCCGCGGCACAGTGGTTGAGAATCACTGGTCTAGTGTTTAATATTTAGCTTCAGTGGATGTATTTAAATTAAATTAAATATTTTTTTATAATTAATTTGTATATAATTGACTATCATTTACTATTTATTGATTTACTATTTATTAACTAATTAGAGTAATTTAAAAATTTTCTTAAAACCTGAGAGGCCCTCACCTCAAGGTTAATGTTTAAAACCCATACTTGGCATACTCCATATAATACATAGTAACTCTATCATGAATTTGCTTTGCTTTACTTCGTGAAATTAGTATTGAAAATTGAGCAGAGCCACTGTGAGTGAATTTGGAACTACAAAAATACTGTTACTGCTTTCAAACAAGCACTAGAAGCAAATTCATTTCTAAATTCAAAAATGAGCTCCAAAATGTATAATTTGTACTATTTTTTTTTATTTCAATAATACTAAGATTCTTTTTTTAACGTTAACAGTGTTGCCATCATCGTATGATTCTTTTTTGTCTTATATAAAACAATTATTAATAAAGTAGAAATATAATTATTGTTGAAAAAATCTTGTTTTTCTAAATACCGATTAACCTTGGGCTTATATAATACACGTTGCTAACGCCACAAATAAAAGAAAAAATATATAAAAAAGTGTTTTTAAAGATTTGTGATCTCTCATCTAGATGTAACATTGTTCTCACATTTGAATGCAATATTATTCCAACTTTATTTTAATTGTATATTATTTGTTTAAAATAAATTACGCAATCATTATTTTAGTGTTAAAAGTTGCGGTGTTAATGATTACGAATAAGAATTTAAAACGTTTAAAGCATTGACTTGATTTTTGTCTATGCCTATAGATAACTAGCGCATTTAACATATCTACGGGTACTATTAACATAGTCGGAACTAACATTTTGTTGTTTTTTTTTTGTTGAAATAGCTTCCAAATATAATACTTCATCTCATGAAGAAAAAAATTCAATACTAATTCAACAAGTTCAATACAACAACGAAGAATCTACACAAACAAACTATGCACAATAACAACTTTAAATATCTCTCCTTTCAAATTACGATGTTAATAGAACCCAGCCTTTTGACGGATCTAATCTCTATAAAACATAACATTGGTGGTATTGTAGTTTTATTTAAAAGGTGCAATTTATAAGCATATTTGATAAATAAATATCCACGTGATCTGTGAACAACCTTGACCGCTAGACTAGTCGTGCTTGTAACTTGATCACATTCAAAACTCTCGTTGTTTTTTTTTACATTAATTCAATCATATATATGGAATTTTGACTATAGATAAACACATATTATAGTATATTAAAGAATATTTATGTCTACATACATTCTTATATAAATGTCCTTAACTATTGTGCCTTTTATTAGTAATCAATGCATGGAGACGATCTATGACGATAATTATACGTAATAACAATAAATAATGACCTCAAGCTAAGATACAATGTGCTATAGGTATCAAGGAAAACACATTACATAACCGTCAATCATTGATGTAGCCAATTGAAGCAATTGTCAATCTCATAACCGCTTTGTAAACGTCAATCGCGATGCATTGTAAGCTATTAAAGCGACCTAAATCTCGCGTCAAAACAATTTGTGAGAAAAACTTTAGGAATTCTCAATGAAAGGAAAGTTGTCTTACGCGAAAGGGATGAAGCGTGTGCGAGTTTTCGTGCGTTAATTAATTTCAAAGGTGAGGTGTACTTTAAAATAGAATTTTGTTACGTTTAGGTATATTTATAGTAAGCTATTTTTTAACATTGTAAACTCTGACCCCCACTTTTTACCCCGTTAGGGTTGAATTTGGGTAATCAGTAAAATATGTGAGCAATTATTTTCAATAGTGTTAATTATTAATAGTCGTCGAAAGCAATAAATATAAAGTATACAGTTTTCGATAACAAAAATACTAAATTATATTATTTTTTCAATAAAGATTCTTGTATTTTTCAAATTGGCAACATTGATACTTATTTTTTCATCTGAAAATACCAATTGATTTTTCGTTGAATCTGAGATGGAATTTGACTTATTTTAAAAAGTAAAGTAAAAAACTTATACGCAATAAATACTCAGACATTTATCTACTGCATAGTTTTTCTAAGCACAATTAACTTAAACGAATTGCATCAAAACAAAATAATTTTCTTATAACCATGCTTCTACAGGAATCTGCCACTTATTGTTTATTTGCAAATACAAACTGTCAGTCTTCAATTTGACATTATAGAGATATTCTTTTATTAATGCCTTCAGATATCTATTAAAGACAATTATACCAATGTCGAGTATTCAGGCAGTAACCCAATAAGAAATTACAAAAATTTAATTATTAATTATAACTAAATAATGTGAATAATTAGAACACATTAAAAACGAAATAACATTAGAAGATTTTCTATTTTCAGTGTTGCCAATAAAATATTATTTCGTTTTCCCGTATTTAGGGGTAAAATTAACAATATCACTTATTTAAAAAAAAAACAATATATTTTCAAGTGATTAGTTTAGTGTTGTTTTTTTTTTTAAATAATAAAACAACAGTATATTCTCCTATGTCCCATATTATACATTCATAGTAAGGTTTATATAAAGGGGTTTATCCATAAGTTTACAGGAAGTACAATATATAGTTTTATGTTAGGATTTTTACCATGGTTCTAAGTAGCCTGCCTTGAATGGAGGCCATGTTTGCTCGGGGCTTCAAGGGGGACAGGCGCACTCTATTAGAACGTGACGAGTTCAATTCCGTTTTCATTTATCTGACCAAGAAATAACTATATTGTCACGTTTTAGGATCCACTTTTTTCACATCCATAGTTCCGTTTTAGTACCGATTTTATGTTGTTTGCGAAGAAGACATGATTTAGGGTTTTTATATTTATCAATTTTTAGATTAAACACGCCTTTAAAAGTAAATAAAAGAATAAAACGTTACCTGCATTTTCTTTTTTTATTGCATTTTGATAATTAGAGTGGTATACTATTAATTGTTCGCATATGTACCACAATTTTTATGTGTATGAGTTCAAAATGGTATCTTTTATCTTTTTTCAAAACATAATAGCCGATGGAGATGTTATTTAATAATATTAGTAATTTAGTTTATTATAATTTTTTTATTGTAGGCATTGCTAGCTGCTGATGTATTAATCGTCGCGTCTATTCGGACCGAAGTGCTCCGTTAGTCTGAAAAATTGTATTTGTATTGTATCCGAAGAAGTAATGTTATCCGAATACTTGAGATTCGTAGAACTGTCTTTATCTGTCATCTGAGGCCGTTCAAATGAAGAAGAAGGAAAAATTGTGTTAAACAACTTCTACGTATATTTATTCGTCTTTTGAAGTTAGAGCGTTTACGTACATTTTTACGCTTTTTTAGTCAGAATCTATGACGAGAAGGAATCACAAAAAACTCGCCAATCATTACTAGTACAGTATAATGTTAGTACATTCTTGCTTAGCTTTAAATTAAGCATTTTTAAAAATTTAATGCAATTTAAAATAAAGCTTGTACATGCATCCAATTAATTTATTTTTATGCTACAGACCAGTGATTCTTAATCTTTTTTTGTTTTGATGCGGCACACTTTTACAATATCGTGGGACATAAAAGTGCCGCGACACTGGTTGAAAGTCACTGCTTATAGACATAGTTCCCAAATCTGGACTGTTTGTTACTGGTCTATGTCGAATTAATTTAAATACATCCACACACACACACACACACATTACATTGTAATCTCTAGTTGGCTACGTGATCTCGTTCACCTTAATTGAACATTAATTTAGTATTCATTATAATACAATTTGATTTTAATCGACTATTTTTTAGTAACAACATCCATAAAGTATTACATGTCGTTGTTTTTGATATTAGAAAAGATTGTCACTGTCAAACTAAATATATGCATCAAGCATTATTTGGGCATTTGTTTTTTTTTTGACATGAACGTTTACGTGTGAATTAAAAGTTTACAATTTCTCATTGGCCTGCTGTTATACTCGACATTGGGCGAATTGTCTTTAATAGATATCTGAAGCCATTAATAAAAGGAGAAAAAGAAGAAGAAGCATTATTTATTCGTCACACACAACAGTTATATGCAGTCAAGTCAAAAATGACTTCAATACGGTAGTGGAACTACCACAAAGTTTTGGAGGGAATACTATAGTGCCTATTCTTTTATAACCGGAATAATATAATTTAATGTAGGGATTTAGAGGTTTTACATCTACGTTTCTCTAATCTTCTTTTCATATTTTCAATGGACATCACGCGACTCACTCGTGTTGTAATAGATACGGAAGCAACTTTGCAATTAGCTATAACATTGTTTTTACAAACTCATCATTACGCTATTATAGGAATGACTTGTAGATCTTGCAGACGTTTTTTATTTATATAGGTATTTTTAAGTTATTTATTTATTTGTACATACACAACAAACAGTTTAAAAACCCACACATAACAATAACAATTATATAGAAGAATAATTAATCTAAGTTTGCTAACCTAATAGTTGTGTTTAACATATATTGGAAGAAAAGTTATATGTTAAAAACGAATACCTACTATTAAGTATCTGTAATACGGATGCTATCTGTTGCTCACAAATTATTTTAATGATCGAATCCTTTTAGAGTAATAACTTCTGCAGTCTTCCCCAGTTCATTAATTTAAAAGACGTTTTGTGGCTTTTTCACGTCGCGAATATAATGATTAAAAAAATACACCGAAACACATTTCCACGCTTTTTTATAAATATATTTTCTAAACAAATAATTTATTAATTTTCACCGATGCATATTTAGGTGCTGCATGTGCAAGCAAGACTCATGCATGGATGCACATCGCATTTCAAGTTTTACCTATCGAAGTAACATCCGGTGCACCTGCTTGTAAATGTCATTCGTAATTTAGCCCTGGTGGGTGCACCCAGCGTATATGTAAGGGTTTAAACGTTGATTATTTTATTTATTACATAATAAAAAATAAAATTAAAGATTATTAAGAGAGATTTATAAATACGAAAAAACATAAATGCGTTTTTAAACTAGTTGCGATTTACTGTAAAGCTAACACAAAACTTACCAGATAATCCTTTTATCGCTGAAACATTAATTTTGAATAAAAGTCCGATTTATGATCTTATACCACAATATTTTTAAAAATTCACTGCAGAAAGAAATAAATAAGTAAATAAAATGTAGTATTAACTTTAAATGATTATTTAGCACTGAAAACGAACTCGCTCTACCGATTACAATAACACAATGCGTAAATATTTTGGTGTTCGCGTGAAACCTTATGTTTACATAGGAAATTGTTCAGCGCCATCTAGTTAAGAATAATGAACTAAAGGTTACAAGATTAATACAGATTTAAAATTACATTGACCATTGCAGCGCGACCGGTGGAAGCTGAAATTATATCAACATAATAAACTTTAATAAATACAAATAATTTTAACAATAACTTACGTAGCGGCACAATGAATAATTTGCTAGAATAATTGATTGTCAGTATTTTGGTTACCTTGAGACAGACTAGCACAAATCGTAAATACACCGATCAATCATCTACAAGACATGTCCCTGAAATTTCAACAAGGACATTTACCTGTTTTCAGATCAGTAAACTCATCCATCATCATTTAAATAAACGTTTAACATTTAAGTTCTTACCGCCATCTATCCAAGCATGTTACCATTAAATACATTATTTGTCAAATTTTATAGCGCCATCTGTTGAAAATTGTTAACAATAAATTAATTACTTTCAATTACTACAGATGGCGCTGTCACATATTTTGTTAAATGTTAAAATAAATTCTGTGTGCGTCAGTCTGTCAGCAAAGCATGGATGGTGGGTGCGCGTCGATTTGTATAGTAGATAATAATTGTTTTATTTTGTGAATTATTAAAATGTAAATATTTATATTTTGTGGCGTATTAGTTTAGTGTGTTGCAATGTCGAAAACAATTATTTCATATTCAAGAATGTGTGTTTGTGGTAGTGTTTGGTGTCTTTATCTTGTGTTCTATTTAATTTTATTAACTCTGACAAAGGATACAACAGCACAAGAACTTAGTAAGCAATCGGTTTTTATTGTAATACTCTTTTTTACATTATTAAATATATATATTTTTTATAACGTCGTTGACCTATTTGAATTTCGAATAGTTTGTATTTAGAACCTTTGATGTTGAAGTTGTTTTTTATTTATTGTTGGCATTGGGATTCAGCCTCCGCGATTCTGTTGCATTTTTTATTTTTGAATTCGAGTTGCAGATTTTATTATTTTTTATCGAACTCGGATATAAAATTTTACTGAAATAAAAATACAATTTTGACAGACATGTAACAATGACTAATTCTCACCCCAAAAATTATACTGGATGTGAAAACCGTTACCAAGACCGGTGACAATACTTATTAAAATCAATAATATTTTACACAGGCCCTTCTGGCTTTTGGTTATTGTCAGAATATATGGAGATTTCGGAAAAGTATATGATGAAAGGAAATCTCAAGAAACAAGTTAATAACTTATTGTCTCTATTATCTACAGAAGTGAATGTTTAAAAATAAAATTTCTTAGTGCAAGGTCTGATTTTGCAATATACATATTAAATAGCCTAGTCTTCTATACCAGAGCTAAGAGCAGTATTATCAACTACTTAAAAGCATAACAACAGAGAGGTGACCAACGTCCCAATGTTATAAATACACCTGACCTGCTTCACGTTATAGCATTTCAGGAAATATTCTGCCTGTAAAATAAGATACACTTTCCTTCATTCCTAATCAATTACTAACTTAATATTGTAATATAATTTAGAACAGCGGTTCTCAAACTTTTTTGGGGAAGGAAAAGCCTTAATATAATTATAAAAAACTGATTTATATGTATTTATGAATAATCATATTGCAATGTAATATTTAGATGTAACCTTATAATCTCCCTTTGGTAGGTATTTTTTGCAGTATTTTAGCCCTAGGGCTCCGTGGAACACCACTTTGAGGATGACTGATTTAGAGTTAAGCAAGAACTGTATGATGCCTACTAACATTATATTGTACAGGCTATGATTGACGAGTTTCTTATGATTTCTTCTTGTCTTATGCCTCTCAGAAATCTCGTATCCTATGCTAAATAAAGATTTTTGATTTTGTAATTAAGATGCTCAAATTTCAATGTCTACTATAAGTCTAAGTAGCACTTAATGGGATGGCTACTCTATGTACTTACTACTCTTTGTGTATGATACAATTGTTAACTTAATATAAGCATTGACTATTTAATTTAATTAGTAGTAGATTTATGTTGAAATGTAATTAAGTTACCTCTATAGTAAGTCACTCTGTTAAAATTCTGCCCACCCCGTTCAGAATATGATGACAAAGCAATTTTATTACGCAAAACAATCTAAATACAATGTAAATTATTCATTTTAGTCACATTTGCATTAGAATTTCTTTGCAGGATTTCCTGTTTAAGTTGATGCATCATTTGTTTTTATTTTTAAGTACCTATTTTATTTTAATTAAAATCTATTTCTTTTTATATTATTATTACATTTGAAATAAATTTTAAAAGTAACAAAAAAAAAGCCAACGGCACGTGGTGTTCCCAGGCGGTCACCCATCCAAGTACTGACCACGCCCGACGTTGCTTAACTTCGGTGATCGGACGAGAACCGGTGTATTCAACGTAGTATGGACGTTGGCGACAGTCGGGTTCGAAAAGTAGCTCATTATAGAATTATTATTTTTTGTCAATTTTAGTGTAATAGTGTTAAGTGTAATTAAGCATTAAAAAATATTACAAAGTAGCGCCATCCGTGCGTTAAAGATATCAACGGACATCCGGTTAGGTCAGCCGGTCATCGTCCGTCACTTTTGATAAAACTACTCACGTTTTGCATTGCAAATCTATCAAGATATAGTTTTTCTATTAGATTTGTCGATAGAATGAAATACAAATACTGTTTTAATTAATAATATATACTTATTATTCGAATTTTGAAAACCAAAAGAGGGGTGAAAAATAACATGATTAAAAGTTGTATAGTGGGAGAGTTTTTGAACTCGCCTGTCGCCAACGTCCATACCACGTTGAATACACCGGTTCTCGTCCGATCACCGAAGTTAAGCGAGGTCGGGCGTGGTCAGTACTTGGATGGGTGACCGCCTGGGAACACCACGTGCCGTTGGCTTTTTTGTCATTTTTTATAAACAACTGCAGATTCTTTTGGGTATCTTACAAAGAAAATATCTGAACTTTAAATTATTAACGTTACTTCACTTAAGATGTGAGTACAGTAACTAAATTCTTGAATTACATTTACAACTGCGCGGCAGCCGTTAACGGTTGCCATGTGGACGGAATGGCTATGAGCAAGATTTCGCGGTCATGCGACCTTAAATATTATTAACTGCATGCGAGTAGCATATGAAATTGAGCTAAATTAGTTTGGGAACAGTTTTATTTAGTTGTAATCTTTCTAGGATTGACACATTTCTTTTAAATATAAATTTTAAATATTTTGTTACTGAATAATGACACAAATATGTAGATCGCTAATTTCCCTTCTTCAGTATGTTTCAAAATAAACAGAAATAATGTATTTCTTGTTTATTATCTTGGGCTGTTATGGTGGTATGTAAAAACACCTTTTATGTCATACACGTGTCGACTTAGCTTAGGGTGCGTTTCTAATTTAAAATTTCTTGGAAAATCTATTCCGTTCAAATTAATAAAAAAAATATTTTATTATTTATACCTACCAATTACAAATGGTTGTAGTAGTTTTTTTTTTAAATGAACGATTAATTTATTCTTGAACTTTTAAATTATGTAGTAAAATTATTAATTATCGTAAATTATTATTTTAAAACAAAAACAACTAAATATTTAAAGCATAGAATCGGTAATCTCAGTCCTGAAGATAAAAAACAAGCACTATTATTATTGCTTGCTAGAAATTTTTATGGTCGCCTGACGACGATAGATGGGTTTCCATTAACGTCTAGACGGTATTACTATACTTTGTTTATTGTATGAAAAACAAGGAGATTTTAGGTCGAGAAATATTATTAAAAAATTACATTATTTATTTAGTGTATATTTTATTATCGGTAAAATGTGGAATAAAATTGAATCTCGATTTGAAATTACGTATTAAAAAACATATTAATTTTTAATAATTTCTTTTTAAACACGTAATTAACAAGACAAAAGATTTTCATTTAGAACTATTCTATATGTTTTCTTTTATTTTTCCTCTAAAATATGTCAGAATTAAAAATACTTTTAATCAGTTTGTATTGTATTATTATTAATAGGTTTTCCATCGAGTGTTAAAGTTAAAAACAAAAATGTATGACGCACAAATGAATATAATACTAACACAATTTCCTACAAAATAATAAAATAAAAGTTCGAACTCATGTGTGGAGGATGTAAACATAAACTCCATAGCCACTTGAAATCTTTCCCTTGGCGCGAAATAAAAAAAGAAATGTCTGAAAATGGAAGGCGTTGCTCTGAGTTCGTCAACAGCTGTTTATTTCTGGATACTTCAAGTTGGGAGTTTATTCTTAAAACGATTCAATTTGTTTTCTAATTGTATTATTTATTTTACAAGAATAGTCGCATCGACATCGAATAATAACTCTTATATTACGATTAAATAAAAATATTTTAATTATGTCGACCAAGTATAGGTATATAGCCCTAAAAACACAATGAAAAAAAAAACGAAATACCAAATAATGAATTATACGTATATACAATAAATCAAACAAAAAAATCGTTTTATTCCAAATTTAAATCATCGTGATTTCAAGAATAGCCCCCTCTGCGCATGCGTTACTGATGATGAGAATAGTTTGGTGGACTATGGGATGGGAATGACTTCCACAAGGAGCACATTTCCTTTAAGCGACGTCACATCCGTTAACTTTCAAATTTCAATCATACTTTTATTTTTTTATTTGAAAGAGAATTGGGAGCTATAAAAAACGGTTATGTAAATATTTTAACACATTTTAACTACTCGAGTTTATCTGCAATTATTATCACGTGGGGTCAATGCATCTTGTTTGATTGCTTCATCGCATCACGTAAATAACTGTGTTTTTATTACATTTTATGAGTCATATAATTGTATTCTTAAAGACAGTGTCCATGACCCACCTTAATGCCAAATTTGCTTAGCATTTCGATACATCTAAGTCGAAATTCGCCTGGCATATATCACAGAGTCCTATCACACCGGAACTAACATTTGTACAATTTTCGTTTTTTTTTTTGTTGAAATAGCATCAATATATTTTGATTCTTCATCTCTATAAAAATTTCAAAAAATCCTAGTGTTGTCGCTTGCTAGTGTTCCCTTGTCTTGGCTGTGCAAATTTCTGCAACAAGATCTACAGTAAATGTGAATGTACGTAATCTTTCTGGTAAATATATATTTTTTGATATCTCATATAGTTCTATTTTACTAGCTTCTTGTAATGTGGGAGGTTCCCATGCCCCAACCTGTGTTTTATTTAAAACTAATTTTTACCCGCGGCTTCGCTCGCATTTAAGTCCTTAAATAAATATCAGAGATCATTTCAATAAAAATAAATAAATATGATTCCAAACAGCTGAAACTATAGTCAGTTCGAAACTATATATAGTAAAATATATTATTTTTTTAAATAAAAAGTATCCTATGTTACTTCTAGTACCTCCAAAAATATGTGTACAAAGTTTCACGATGATCGGTTAAGTAGTTGTTGCGTGAAAACGTAACAAACAAACTCACATTCACATTTATAATATTAGTAGGGATTAAATATTTGTTCCAGGTCTGATAATGTTTGTGTTGTCCTGGTCTTGAGTATATAATATATGTATTTATTACCATGTTCTTATTAACTCAATTATAATTAAAATGTATAAATTAATCACTTGTTATTTCCTCAACGCACCATTATCGCTTTTTATTACTCTATAACGAATAAAATAATGATAAAAATAATTGTGTACATTTAAAATGCAAATATACATATTATTAAAGACAAAACATTATTGCAATTTTATATTAACCTGTTAACCGAGCGGGACGTATAAATACGTCGAACGTAAACAATGTCAAATTTTGTTTTTTCCATATTATTTCATTAAATATAGGTATATTTCATAGTTTTTCATTTATTTTAAGTATAAACAAAAAAAAAAGTAATATAAATGACGGGTCTACGGGTGTGACGTTTTGACCCGTTCTATGTTACCTAATTAGAAAGGAAGCTCCCCGGTTAACAGGTTAAATGCAACTCCCACTATGCCGCCTTCACTTTTAAATTAAAAATATCATCGTTTTGAATCTTAGTGTAGTAGACGTGGCAAGCAATAAACACGCAACGTTAAATTGGTCTCGGTTTCGGCCAACACCCTCGGACTCACCCTGTTTAAATAAATATTGAAAGTTTGTGCTGAATTTCAGACACGGTCTTCGTTTAGTACCAAAGGTTTTCGGCCCAAATGGGACGAGTTCATGGATTTTTAATACTTAGAACCTGATGATCTAGGGTTTATCCAATATCTTTCATATGCTAATAAAAGTCGACTAAGGTTTAAGACATTTATTTAATTTATTAAATTCACTTAATTGAGATAAAAAAATTATAAATAAACATAACGTACATAGACTAAATATATCTTATTATACTAGAATATTGACAACATCATCACAAGGCACTCAAACCCATTATATGCTTTTTCATCTCACATTTAAACTTGATAACATTTTTAATATTAGTTATATTAATCGGCAATTCATTATAGACCTGCGCTCCTTCCACTAAATCTACAACCTGAGGACCTAATATTGCGGCGTGTCATCCTCATCTTTAGTGGGAGTAGTCACACCAGCTTATAGATTGCATTCTAATTCATCTTTATCTTAACATACCTGAGGTTTTCACACACGATCCATCTAATTTACAATTTATTCGCCACAAGATGGCGTTAGTGTTGTTTAAAAACAGAATTACAGTTGTATTTAAGCATGTAACTGGTACAATTTTCGATCCTAAAATTCACCGATTCGTCCCATTTTTGGTCGAAAATCTTGAGGGTCAAACGATAAACTGAAATGTGGATTTGGAGCGCGTTTTCTAGAGCAATGGTTTTGGGCTAGGCTGCCTCTACAATGTCAATTGTTAAATATTGAGGCCGAACGCTCATTTCATTAGCATATTGCCTTTTATACTTTTACTGTTTTGAAAGAGGCTTCCAAGCACCAAGTAAGGTTTGGAAGTTGCAATATTTTACATAGTGCGAGTGGATCTATTAAAGGTTAGGCCACATATGTATTTGAGCATTCGACTTCAATATGGACGACAATTTTTTATTATAAAAATAACGAGTTCCATATTCAAAACTTTTCTGTCCCTTTTTCGTAAGTTGAATAACCTTTCTTGATAAAATAAAATTTCTTTATTACACTATTATATTACTATACTTAGTATAACCTAATGTTAGTAAATTTACGACCGAATACACAAATCGGAAGAGTATTTAATTTTACTTCGTCTCTTTCATTTACCATTCAAAAGAACGAGACGAAAGTAAAATAAAGTATTATTATTTAATATTTAAACATACTTAGTTGTGCAGAATTTTTTATAAACAAATGCAATTTCGTAGAGATATCTTAAAATTGATCCTGAAACGCGACTGGGTTAGCCATTATCTGCCTACGACTGTTAAATCTTTTGCAATATTATCCATTAACAAGCTAGTTGTAATTGTTTGACCCTGATCAATAGTTGTTTATTAACTTTGATTTACTTCAGGTTTAATTTAGCAATACGCTAATCTAGAATATACTAACACGTTGGCAGCCAGTTTCGTTATTAACCAGAGTTAACTAAACCTGGGTCATGACTTGGCACGACTTCTTTCAACAGTAAAATTGAGGAATCAAAAACGACGTTCAAGCGGAGTTTGATTTTTAATCACTTGATCCTTACTTGAGTGTAGACAGTAGAATCTATGCTCAAGTGCGATTGTAGAATAAACATTCAATTAAATTCCAGTTTTAAATAGAGCGTCGTTTCTACGGGCCTTAGGGACGAGTCGATGTAAATAAATAAATAATATAATAAATAAATTCTTTATTAAAGGAACTTATTTAAAATTATTTCCTTTAATGTGGATTTCCATAAGTAACGCCTGAAACAACTAATTAAATTCTTTATTGCAAAAAAATAGTAATATTTTTTTTACATACCACCTAATCTGAACTTGAAATGGGCCAAATGACTACAAGAAAATTCTGAATTTTATTTATTTATAAAGATACATTTAGCCAATTTTTAGTGTTAAATAGACCTTATTGGACTGGTCTGGATAGCAGTTGTCTTCGTAGTCCTTCTACGAATGGAGTTAATCAATAACTCTTTCGCTGCTAATAAAGTATGACATTTATTTTGAATAAATACGAAGTCATTTAAATTGGAATTCTTGTTTAATTAATACACGATCTATGTAAAATTAAATAAATAAACATGACATTGAAATAAAGATGTGTAAGTTAGCAAACTGGTTTTGTGTTTTGTACATATTAAATAATCGATTTATTCACACCACAAACGACTGTGGGCGAAGACTTTCAATTTCATGTCAAAGACCTAAATTTTGGTTAACAAATATCTTCATAGTAGTTTTATTGACTTAACATTTAATTTTAGATAACTAACAAACTATCTATGACGATTAAAAATAAAATTAGAATATCGAATTTAAAAACAAAAGAGAAATGAAACAAAACAATAACAAGCGAGACTATAAATTTGAAAATGGAACTAACATTATCAATTTATCATAGTAACATTATTCAGTATACTTACTTAAATCTGTATTGTCTATGGGAACTTTATCTAAAATCTATCTGCAGTCTTGCAAAAGCGTAGGTAGAATTGATGAATCACCAACTTCCAATATCTTTACCTATTTCAGTTATTGCATGAACACTATCTCTCACTGTGAAACTGTATGCGTTTTTTTAGAAATTTATTTTTTAGTAGTATATGTATGCGTGTATATATGTATTTTTTGTAATATATATATCTTTATTATTCGCTTGTATATATAATTTTATTTTGTTTTTTTTTTGCGCCCTACTATTTCTTCCTGATTTACTACCCTTAGGTTGGTTGCCTGGTAGAACTGCTTAGTGATAAGGCCGTCTCTTGTATTTTTTTTCTTTAAATATATTTTAATTTCGTGCAATAAAGAGTTATTATTATTATTATTATTCGCTTAACTTTACACGGAGCACGTATATTTCTATGATGGCGTCTGTTTTTATCTATATATATATTAAAAATAACATATTTTTGTAAATGTCAAAAGCATTAAACCTTAAAGATTGCAGAGATACTTTTCCTCTCTTCTTACAACAATAAGAATATGCGCCTTTTCTTTAAATCTGGAAGCGTGGTATGCGTTGCCGGAAATGCGATCCATACTTGTCGCTTTTAAAAAACTCTCATCCTTATGTTAATTGGCATAATGCCAGAGTTTGCATGTTAAACTCGTTTCCATAGTAAACAGATTCTTAGGGCCGGTAATTCAATCCTCTCTTAATTATAGAATGGTCTTAGTATACAGTTGTCTTAAAAAGGGATTTGTGAGCGTACGAATTATATTCTTATATCTCATAAATAAACTTTGGTTTAATTACGATACAACAAATTATATTCAATATTATAGCGCAATAATATCGCTATTTTAAAAAAAATATTCCACGTGACGTAAATAGTATTAATTGAACAAGATTAATATCTGAATCTTATACGTAGAACATTTTAATAGCGAAGTATATAAGCTATGTTAAGTTCTTAACGTCGTTTAAGATTACGTATTTCGCACAGCCAATAAGCAGTCAGTAAAATGATCTTCGTTTACGACATGGGTTAATTGAGAATAGAGTTACCGGCCCTAGTTTTAATGTTTATAATCTATAAGTGTGGAGATTAAAAATATTACTACACATGTTTGATTTGGTTAAGATTACAGTACAAAATCTTGTATTCGAATCCATTTACATTCCGGTATAGATGTATTTTTTTTTATATACATGTACTTTTTACACGCTTAATACAATCGGACAATAATTTTAATATTAAAATGATTTTATTTTATACTAATATTTTTTCTTTAAATTATAAAAATATCGGTTTTAGCCTTAAATTTGAAGTCCTTAAAAACGTACCTATATTTTTTAAATTTAGCATTTCCATATTTATTACTGAATATTTACGTTGCTGTCATATTTTTTCTTTTACTAATTTTACTTTTTCTAATTCTAAGCCTCCAGTGTATGTGATTGTGAATATAAGAAATAATGGCTAAAAATTGTCATTTTTGTATCCCTGCAAAGATGTTTATAAAATTTAGTGATAAACGTTAATAGAATTTCTATGTCAATTAATAAGATTTTGGTTTAAATAACCTTCAATACATTAAGCATATTTAGTATGTGAGGAAGTGACGTTGAGGTTATAATCATTATTTACTTCTTGCTTAACATTGACTCATAATTCACGGTTACTTCATCTAAGATTAGAATTCTACAATTTTTTTATACTACGCCCAAGTCTCTTTCGGGGTATGCAGAGCCTGTGGATCATCAGCAACCCCTTTACATACCCCTTTCGCTTTATCCGCATTCACTGTTCAGTGAGAGCACTTTCGAACCGAGTTCGCTTCAAGCGATTTGTATGGAAATTTGAGCAGCGCCACCGCGTGCGGATTTGGAACTACAATTTTTTAGATACTTTTTGTTAATTTTCGAACGTCCTGATCTTTCGTTCATTTGATAGATTGCTGGTGCTCGTTAGTCGTTAGTAAAAATTCATGATCCCGATTGCTAACGGATCCGTTTTACATGTGACAGCTCGATTCGAAAGCCAGACTAAATTCGTGATAAGTCCACTGATGTGACCCTTCTTGGGCAGGTGACTAATCTCAACCTGAAAGACCTTCCCAGGTCGCCCTCGTATTAACTAACCACTGAGGAATATGGGCATTGTTCAAAAATGACGGTTGTGATTCTGTTGATATTTACTGAAAATTTGAATTTTATACTATTATTTATTTGTATTATTATTAAAATAGACTACAACATTCTATTGTTTTTAAAGTTCATTAAAATACCCTTGAAAGTGATGGATACAGCCCCGGAACTATCCCAGACTTAGTAGATAGTCTAGTCTACTATATCTCTTAAATAAATTTTTGTCTAATAAAAGCCCTAATGTTTTATTGCTATGAGTAGGTAAGTCGTACATTAACCCCAAATAGTGTATTTTAAGGGGTGAATAAACTTATCCCAATATCTGATAGGGTTACCATAGTACTTAATAACACGATTTAGTATTAGTAAACATAGCTTATGACAACCCTAGGGCTCCGCATGGCCTCCATGAGGGCTCCACGAAAATACCCACTAAAGGGATACTAAAGCTTACAGATGAAAATAAAGTTTAAAATCTTACTAAAAAAGTAGTAATTAATAATCATGTTATTTACATTGCAATGTCCAATTTCCGTCAAATATTTCTCTTTCCAAAAGGGTTCCGTCGCCAAAAAAGTTTGGGAACCGCTGGCTTATGACACCCCTAATTTTATGTGTATTAGACATTATTATCGCAATGGTAAAAACACGAGTGAACGGAATTGTTTCGTTTTCGCATTTAACATATGAAAATGACCTTGTTACAAGCATATTAATTTATCCTTCGTGTACAATTTAAAAATATTAAATTTATTGACAAGCTAATAAAAACATTATGATAAAAACACACGTACGTTTAATAAGCCTTTCACGTCTGTTTTTGCTTGTTCCTTATTGTTATGTTATAAAATATAAATTATTAATTAACATAAAAAATTAGATATAATATTTAAGATAACAATTTTAAAGGTACTAAAATTGAAAGTAAAATAATAATGTTATAATAAAAAATTGCCAATGTAAAAATAAATATTTGTGTCAATTTAAAAAAAAATACTTTTTGCGAAATTTTAGTTATTTTAATCCGATTAAACAACAAACATTTTAAACTAGTTAAATAAATGTTGTAACAATGTAAATTGAATACTTGAATTAGGAATTAATTTCTATTTAAAAGTCAAAGAGCTCAAAAATAAACCAAAACAATGTTTAAAATTAAACACAAATGCGCATTGTGTGGCGCGAAACTGCACGGCTGTCTGTGCCTATTTATAATTTATAACAATAAATACATAAAACATCGAATGGCGGGGAAATATGTTCTTTTGTTTTTTGTTTTAAATTCATATGTCAAAATTAATATTGAATTTTACGTAAACTGTGGGCATATGTCAAACTACAATATTTTAGATATTGAATTTTAACGTCTCGATACGTTCATTTGATAGATTGTTGGTGCTCAGTCGTTACAAGACATAATCAAAATTAAACAGTAACGGGTTATTATATCAGTTAGCTTTTAACGCAGCTTTAGTTTGTACCCTCATATTTTAAAAAAATACTCAAATTTAATTGCCATAAATATGGTTAGAAACATAAGTCTTAAAATAATGTTAGTAGTATCACACATATTTTACATAATGTATATGGCATGCAAATAATTCATACAATTACATTTTACTATAATAGAAATGTCAACCTTAAATGCTAAATAATGTCAAATTAAATTTAAACTTACAAAATGTAAACTACTATTAAAGTTCTATGTATAATTCGCACAATAAATTTCTGAACGTAACCTCTCGAATGTTCCTTCCGCCATTCAAAACCGATCACGGATAAATATTATTTTTGCGATGATTTAACTACAACTAGAGATATATGGAAATATACTATTTTTATTCTAGATTACAGATAAAACCCACTTGGACTTAATCGGAATAAAAACTGACAGATGTTAAGTTCTCGTATTGCATATGAGCGGGTGTTCGCTGTGTTGCTAGACAAAAAAAAGCGTTCACATTTACTATGCTTCTAAAAATAAACTTTTTTTCTACGTTTGGTCTTGAAATGGTTAGGGTGGTTTTTATTACGAAATGTGTTTATTCATGTTTACGTGATAAAATATTTGTGTCATAATTAACAAAGAGGTGAAAAAAAATATGTCATAGCGTAGTATACCGCTCATGTTGATTTTTTAAATTTTATTTTACAGGCAGTCCTTGGTTTTACGTCATGTTAGGTACCAGAGAATAGTGACGTAAAACGAAACGACATAAAACGAGACACGTTTCCGCGACGTAAAACGAATCTTAAAACGAGGAATTGTGTCAAAATTTTGACCGCCGTAAAACAAGGACTGCCTTTATTATAAATTGTAATTTAAATTTTCTGTTTTAAAAAAGGTTTAATGATCGCGTTAATTTTGGTTCAAACGTGATAGTAAGCATACAGATGTTAGTTTAAATAATTTCTTTGCCCGTTTTTAAAACTGCAGAAAACAATTGAAATTTAATTGTACCAATAAATGTTAGGTTAGGCCGGTATTCGGAAATGACACTCGAACGTAGTTTGATCTGTAATCAGCTGTGGGCTTATCACGAATTTAGTCTGACTTTCGAATCGAGCTGTCACAAGTAAAACGGATCCGTTAGCAATCGGGATCATGAATTTTTACTAACGACTAACGAGCACCAGCAATCTATCAAATGAACGAAAGATCGAGACGTTCGAAAATTAGCAAAAAGTATCTAAAATATTGTAGTTCCAAATCCGCACGTGGTGGCGCTGCTCAAATTTCTATACAAATCGCTTGAAGCGAACTCGGTTCGAAAGCCAGACTAAAATTCGTGATAAGCCCACAGATCATTACTTCAGATCACTACACTGTACTTAAGTTGTTTATTCCGAGAGAAACAAGTGAATCTATACTCAAGCGCGATTCTTAAATAAACGCTCTACTAAAATCCCGTTTTAAGTAGAGATCATTGCTTGAGAGTCGTTTCTGATATTGGCCTAAGATACTTATTTGTACCAGTAACTGTAGGCCTGAGTCTTGAAAAGGAAATCTTAATTTAACATAATACGCCAATAGTAGGCCGGAACATATCTTGTTTGTGACGTTTACGCTTTGAGTCCTTATTGGCTTTTTTGTTTATTCCTTATTTATTTATTTGAACATATACAACTACCAGTTAACAAACCTACACATAACAATAACAATTACATAGAAGAAAAATTAAGTTACCAGACAGACTGGTCTTGCAAGATCAAATTAAAATTCCTACTGCATCTAACATTTTCTTCTTTAATATATAACAGAAGAATTAGTTTTATGAACTTTATATTATTTTATATATATTTGTAGCAAATATATACTATTTTGGTTTTGATAGAAATAGGTATATTTAAGCTGGTAAATCTAGTATTAACATATATTAGAAGAAAAGTAATACATTAAAAACGAACGTCTGTTGCTCACAAATTTCGAACACTAGAAAAAGCCTAGTGCAAAATAGACTTGAATTTTAGAGAATTAGACTTCAAGTGGAATAAATTAATATTATGAGTATTTATATTGGTTTTAGCACATGGCACGTTGGGTAATATATATTGCTGTAAATGTTAAAACTATGTGCGTTGTTCAGGGCATAGGCAAAGTGCAACCGCCATGAAGAAGGTATGCAGTTACCAAAAATAGCGGTGAAAGTGTAACCGGCTTTCGTCATGTTTGGATGCATTTATTCTTGCTTAAAGGTAGCGGGACTTTTAGTTGAATGTTTTTTTTTATTATTTGAGACCAGTTTATAGTTTTCCTATAACGTCCTTGATTTCAAAGAGTTTGACTTCAATATTTATTTATTTAAAACTTAGTACAACAGTACAGGCGGGCTTAATGCTAGGTAGCATTTTCTACCAGCCAACCTATGTATGTATTGAATATTCAATTCAAATAAAAAATTCAATCATCAATTTGACGAGTTTCTTGTGGTCTTGTTCTCGTCATACGCCTTTCCGAAGTCATGGTAGAGTCTAACGATGAGCAAGCGCACGCCTTTAGTGTCTATGCTAATAAACGATTTTCATTTTATTTCATTTCAAAAACTCCAAGTTTGTTTGTATTTGAAAAAAAAGGATCACAATTCGCAAAATATATTTTAAATTAGTTAATCTGAGAAGTTTAAACAAAATAAATTATTTAAAAAAATCATTTCGTTACGTTCTGTTACTTCTACTTGGACGTTAATATAAAAGTGGAAATTAATCTTACGTAACACAATCGTAATTGACTTTTGTGGTAACATTGCTTTTACTGTTTTTTTTTTCTTAAAAGGAAACTTCATTTGTTTTTAAATATTTTTAAATGTCAACTTAAAAAAGAGTTTTAATTTAATAACATATTTACGTACTGTATCAGAAATAATATTTTTATTTTAAAATAATATCACGATGCAATGCTACAAACAAACAAATAATTAATTAATAAATAGATTATTGCATGGATCACGAACCATTATTTGAAAGACTAATCAAAAAGACATCAAAAAGTATTTAGTATTTAATTATAAACAAAAGGGACGAAACTTAATCAAGCTTTCTATAAGTACCTAACGTTTGGATGGATACGAATTCTTCATATACCTCTCGCTATAGCCGTTTATATCAAAGCTCTTTGTCATCTTACCAAATCGGCATATATTCTTCCGCAGTAGCAGTTATGCTACAGTACTAAAAACTGTAAAGCAATTATAGTGAAAACTACTATAAGAATTTGATTAACTTATTTAATCAATAATAATAAATAAATAAATAAAGTCTGACCAAGTAAGAGTTGCCATGATAGCTAGAGATCATTCGATTGCCAAGCTACTCGATACATTTCGTATTTTGCAGGTAAGATGTGGGAATCCTCATCCCTTTGTTGGCGATTCCTGGACCCGTGGAAGCGTCATATTTGTATAAATTAATATATAAATTGGTGAAGGCATAAGATTTTAGTTTTTGTTTGTGTATATAGTTGTAATTTTGGAGTATGTATTTTGTAAATGTTTACATGGGACCGACATAGTCGTTCACAACTAAGGTCCCGATCAATAAATTAAAATATACATAATCATAGACTTCATTTAAATATAAATCATAGATTCATCATTTAAAAGACACATTTGTATTAATATGATGATTTTTATGATTCCATAGAGTCACAATATCTACGTTTAATAGGTTTACAGCTACCGGAAGTAGCACTATTGTCAAACGAACAATGGCCTGCGCCACACGTGCCTTTGTGAGTTTCGTATATGGCTTACAACTTTATTATTATCTATTTATAAAGACTGTATGATTAAAATTGTTTATTTATTGTCTTAGTTCTATTATATTAGTAAGTAAATGAAAATATTAATTTAAAATAACTTATGATGCCATTACAAATTGTGACTGAATTATTATATTTTATTTTTCTATATTTCCATAACTTTTGCTAATTCCAAAGCATATTACATTTACAACTCTCAGTAAATTACTCGACTTTTGACTGCATAACATTTGTTTATTTATAAAATATATTTTGAATTTTACAAAAGCCGCATTGTCGTGAAACCAAGGCCAAGATAATTTTGTTTGTCGTAAACGTCATTAGTGTCATTTTTATTCTATTGTTTTTGTTCTTTGTTTTCCATATTACAAATATATTAATTTAAATCGCACAATCTGTATACAACCTAAAGAGGTCAAAAAGTGTCTAGCCAGCCATATTGTGTTCTGACTCATATACCTTAATTGTGTAATATCAAAACTGAACAGGCAACTTTTATCTTTATCGGACCAACTATACAGCCTATGTTTGCATGCGAGGTATGTGGTTGTTAAGACATTTGAAATGAGTCTTCAATTAGGTATACAGCATTGCATTATGCGACAATTAATTGGTTAATTTAACTTTCTACTGCAAAATTTTATTGCTTTATTATCTTTTTAATTCCGGATTATTTAATTTTCTTTTTATTATTATTGTGTAATTTAATAAATGTAATGGTTATATCTCCGGCGAGGCGAGCATGATTCGTCAAATTGAAGACTATATTCGACTTTTATTTTGTTTAATTTGGTCTAACTTTTTATTGCGATCACGATGACTGCAAACTTTCGAAACATCGGCTTAAAATCAAATTAATTGCGGAATATTTACTTTTATTGTTATATAATACTAGCCGTTGCCAGCGACTTCGTTCGCGTAGTAATGAAGATATAAAGTACTATGAAGTTTAAATTTTAACATGAAAAAGCAGTTACTGTGACATAACTGTAATAGTTAGACTTATGGTATCGCAGACTTTTTTGTAGATATTAATGTCCACTATAAAACTGTTGTACATCACTTTGCTCTATTGTCAATAATTTCCGCAGCATACGCAATATAATGTTTTTTTTTTTTTGAAAGTATTCTATAGCCTATGGTTCATCAGGGATATAATCTCAGAGAAAATTCTAATGGTAAAAGAATTTTTCAAATCGGTCGACTAGTTTTGGAGCCTATTCAATACATACAAACAAACAAACAATCAAAACTTTCTCTTTATATATTAGTATAGATAATACATAAATAGAAAGACTGGTAAATGACCAGCCACGTTTTAGTTTCGAGTGTTGAATAGCGCGAATCAAAGTGCAGCCACAGATTATTTATTACAAGTAGAAGTCGACGTTCCTATATGTATATCTATATCTCTATAAAAGACATGCTGGTAAATACAAAGTAGGTATATATAAAAACAAAATTAACATGAATAACATAATGAGTTATTTAAACAATAAACATGAAAAACAAGTGAATTCACACGTCGTGTCTCGCTTGTATTAAAACGATTACGTGTCCACGTACGTACATACATAGTAAATTAAACATCGCTGCATACGTTTCTGAATAATAAAAATTATGGGAAATATGATTCACCTTATGACCACAGCTTCCGTTAACAAAGGTGATATTGGATTAGAGAAATTAAATAATTATAAAGATTAATATTTATAATATTCAAGTATATCATTTCAGGATGGTTATGGACTATGATTGACGAGTTTCTTGTGGTACTCTTCTCGTCACACGCCTTTCCGAAGCCACGGTAGAGTCTAACGATGAGCAAGTGCACGCCTTTAGTGCCTATACTAATAAACTATTTTTATTTCATTTCAGTTCACTAGAACTACCAACCGGTTAATATGATTATATATTATGTAAAACCTTACTCATTATTTTTTGTAAACGATTCTATTTTTTACAATTCTACAATAAATTTATTGAATTATATTTAATACTTTGCAAGTACAAGTCATCCGGTCATATAGACGGGTTGGTAAAAATAAGTCATATTGACCGGCTGATAGTTCTAATGTTAACTTATAATGTAAATAAAAAATGTTATTTTTTAAATTGCATTTAGGATTATTCATGAACTATTTAGTGATAAGTGCTGTGTTCATGAACATTTTTAAATTCAGTTTAAAAAAAACAACATTTTTTTTCTTTCCCCTGTAAAATGAATCAAATTGACTCTATCGTACGACTCTAATAAACAAATTAGTTCTTAAAAGAAATATATTTAAAAATTCTAGAAATAAAAAAGCAATGATACCTTTAGTGTCTATATTTTATATTTCAAAATATTATCATAAGACAGTGTATACAGTTGCAATACGACAAACGTTATAAAACGCCTATCGCTAACGGAAGCCCATTGTAAATAATCCAAGTTGAGATTTCGTTTGTGTCAATATTATGCTCATAAACCGGGGTCGTCGGTACGAGTTTTATGTCGGGGCCTATAATACAGTTGGAACTTTTTTTTTGTTATACAATACCCCTTGATATACAATGATGTCTTTAAGACGTCATTTATTTCATGTGTCATTATTTGTTTCGGCCATGTATCGATACTGTTTTTTAAAGCAGTAATAATTATTGTACACTAACACTATATAGCAACCTCAAGGAAAGTTATATAATAATTCTAATTGGAATAATAAAACGCCCTGTTCGAGCTTGTACAGGAACGGTCACTATTGGGCCAAATTAAATGGTATTCACAGGTATGTCAAGAGGTCACAATAGCTTTAAAATACATTCCTCCATTTCATGAAAACAAAATGTTAACGTTTTCTCATTGGTTTTTACTCAATACAAACTGTGTAATTAACAACTTTAAATCGTTCTCTTGTGAAATCGCAATTTTGTAGATCCTACCAGCTTCATAGGACCCGGTGATTAATGACAGAATATAAAAAATAATTAATTTTTCATTCATTATTTCAGGTATAGTTAAAACTCTTACGGCTCTGTAAAACGACAATTGCTACGCTTAATAATATATTTGTTTATAAATAGTTCAGAAACTTTACGGCATAATAGCGCGTTTAATTGTAATCTGATTTGTATAATAAATAACATATATTATCATTATTACTAGTGAGTATTTTACTAATCAAGGCCTCACTATCCCGGCTTTTATTATAGAAGTTTCTAGTTTCATATTAAAAATATTATAATACATCTCGACACAGTGAAAGCTCGCCGACCTTGCTGGTGGTTGTGCGTGTTACCTTTTTTATTAAACTCAAGCTCAGTATTACATTAACTTATTAGGAAATATACTTTTAAAAAAGCAATATAAATTGCAATAAAGGTTACTATAAAAGAAAGTTTTAGTAGAGACAAGAATTCATTTGTTTATAATCGTCCGTCATATGACCGTAAGTAGTCATCTTCGCTATATTGATTTTATCAATTAGTACACCTGAGCAATGATAGCAGACTCCTCTCCAATATACATAGTTGTAGCCAGTGGTCGAAATGGACCGGGACGCACTGGAACGCCGTACATAGTTCCGGTTTGACAAAATTAAGTATTTTTTGAAATAAGAAGAAAAAACTTAAATTTAGAATTTTTTTCTGTCAGTGTATCAGTTTGAAAGGGAATGCGTTCCAACTCGACCACTGGTTATTGTTTGGTTAATTCTAAAACTCAAATAATAAAGCCAAAATGCAATTGTGTGTTTGATCTATCAGTAAGGCATAAAATACAAATCGATCTGCAATGAAAGTGAAAAATTATCTATACAAAAAATAAACGTATATGCAGACGCTGTTGTAACGTGTTTTAGTTGTTACATTACACATAATGATTCATAACAGAAGAGGTAGCATGCATACGAAACATAAGGCGAATAAATCATGTGTCAGCCATCATATACACACGCGGGTCAGTTTAGTAATTAAACAAAAGGTAATTAATTCCTTAAGGTTCATGATCAAATCATAAACATGCAGTAAACCCCCCTATAACGCGGAAGATAGGTTCCGCGTTATAGGAAAACGCGTTGTACGAGCGCTCGTAATACCCCGTATAACGCATTTTGTACAAATTATTCACATAAAATATTTTTTAAAGGGAGTTTAAATCGAATATTAATGAAAAACTATGTTATGAACCGTATATGTTCAAACAAACGCGATATTGATTATGAATTGAACAAATCATCAACATTTCTCAATACAGAAATATAAGATTAGAAATCGCAAAAAATACATAAATTCGCGTAATATGAAAACGCGTTATAAGAGTACCGTGTAATAGGAGGGATTACTCTATTTGCTAAAACGTAACTCCTACTCGACTCACGGGTTTGTAATCTCCCACAGCTATGAGTAAAATAAAAGTTTAATGCATATACCAGCTTGTAGCATTATCCAGTATGTTCCCAACTCTTTATTTATACGGTTTTACCCCTAATTAAAACAAGCGTAATGTCATCGATCTCTAATACCCTTTGGTTACACTACTTTTAGCTTCTATGCGGATAAACTGACCTATATATACACTGCTATACATGTAATTTATTGTTTACATCACATGAGATATTGCTTTAAGATGATCTAGAGAAAAACAAATGAAAAATCTAGATGCCTTTATGAGTATACAATATACATGGACGTAATAAAAGTAATAGAAGCTCAGAACATTGATATGTCGATTGAAGTTCAATGGATCAATCGCAGGTCAATCGAAGCCATTCATCATATAACGATTGATTGTAAATTGAATAATATTTTGTACAATATTTTTCGATGTATATGTAGCCAAGTAATCAAAGGACATTCTCACAATGAAAGGAAGTTCACAGACCGTGCGTCATCGGCTATGTGCTTATAAAAAGACAAGTTTTTTTATATTCTTTAATCACATCCCGGACCGTTCCCAACTTATTAATAAAATTAGATGTTATTTTTGGTGCTTTAATTAAGTTTGTAACATTTTCGTGAGGGTTTTGTTAATTAATTGTGTTTTAGGATATTTAATTTTAGTTGAAAAGCTATTATAAATTTAATAGAAAATACATTGTGCTGTCTCTGTCGTACAACGGTGGTTGTCGTATAAGAGTGAAGAGAAAGAATGAAAAGGAGATCGGGACTTCGACTTGTAAAATGATAAACAGTAACGAGTCTTTCTAAATAATTTCCAAATGATAATTTTAATTAAAATAATATAAACAACTGTTTGTAAAGCCGTGTTATTTACATTTTGAAGTCTGCCATGGGACAATGGGGTGCTCAAACAACTGAATTACGGTGGGGGTCATGGATCGTCGAACTCTTCTTTGTGTTTGTCGAACCATAGCTTTTATTATTCCTGCTCTGACTAACTTGTGTATGTTAAGTATATTATATAATTACAGTTACATTCATCGAATTTAATAGCAGACTAAGCAATTTATTGAGACCTTTAGCAGGTCAAACTATTAAAAAAACGTTGTTACAGATCTGGTTATCATATTTGTATGTTAATTTTTTTTAAACCCATAGTGTAGAGTATTCTACTTCAATAGTATAAAAAATATTACTATACTATGGTATATTTCTTAGTTCGTTTGAAAAATATAATTGGCAACATTTATACATTTATTTTGTGTTGGTAACATATTTTTTTGTAGTAGCTGTTAACACTGTGACAAAGAATTAAAAGCGCCTGCCTCCTAATATTAAAGACCTTTTTTATTTCTCACATACTGGATTAATTAAAGGAAATCCAATATCGATCCTGCCAATGTTCCAAATGGTTTCCAATTAACAGTATAGCTCGAATTTGTGTCGCAGTACCTACGCGTGTGATATAACCAGATCTAATTTTGGAAATAGATTGACCACTGTAAAATGTCATCCTGTTTGTAACTCCATTTGTTAATGTTAATTTTTACTATACATGTCAGGTACCTAGTTGTAGTCTCGACTATGCCGACTTGAGATGAGTGCTAGTAGACCTCGACGATTGTCAGGAAAAGACTAACAAGAAATTTGAAAATCTCATTAGAATATAATATTTATTAACAGACCTAAAAAAATAATCTCAGTGAAATAAACGAAATAGTCGAGTGTAATTTTGTAATCTTTTTTTATATCGGATATTTTATAGTAGGTGATTTTACTGTTACATTTGATTAAGTTGCATAAAACACGGCGTACACGCAACTAATATAAAATTAATTACTACATTAAGAAATTATTTACTATTTAACATTCGAATTTTTTTGGTAATATTCTAATTGGATTTATATAGTATTTTTTTAATGATCATTGAAATATTTTGACAGATGCCGAGTAAATATTTGGTATTAACTGAAATCCCAAAATGTAAATCCTTTTTTTATATTTACATTAATAATGTAGGTATTTGTATCAAGTTTTTTTCGCGTAATAAATAATAAATATATTGGTAAAAAAAATATTAATTTTAAATGTAGGAGTGTTAATCTGTTGAAATAAAAATGGCTCCAACCATATAAAGCAATTGAAAATTACAAATAAAATCAATAATATACTATATTTTAAACTAAAAGAAGTTAAGAAGTGACAATTTGCGTGCAAAATATCCACTTTATTGACATTTGTGGGCGATGGAATTGATTATTTAATTTGAGATTGCCAAATGTATTTTTAAGGCGCGAAAATACGTGTGGTATCGTTCATACTGTCCTACTTTTGATTACTAGAATCCCTTTTGGAGTTTTTTTTATCGTATCATGTGTCGTAATTGATTATACTCCTAACAGTGGCGTTATTACTACTTCACTGTTGCTGTTATTCTAATGAAACCTATATAGCTTTTTGAGAGCGGCCATGGCCTAGTGGTTGGGAGTGCGGAATCGCGATCCAAAGAGTCTGTGTTCGAATCTCTCAAAAGTTAATTCTGTACTAATTTTTAAAATTATTTATAACTCAATTTTTTATTGCATTAACGATAAAATTGAAACTTATTTTTCTTCTGCGTATCTAACCGTCTTATCTTAAAAGTTTAGTAAGGTGTGCAAATATTGAAAGACCCAATTTCATTTTTTGCGCAAATAAGTCTTTAAGTCGCGTAACCTACAAATATCAAGTACGTATCAGCTATGTCAACAAACTATCGAGTGCATTCTTTAAAAAATAAGATAATATCGCCGGATCCTTTTAACATTGTCGAACATACAAAACCGCAATGGTACTGGAGAGCGATTTAAAGTTGTTATTGTGCATAGTTTGTTTATGTAGATTATTCGTTGTACTGAGTATATCAGAAACTATTGAGAAAATTGTCAAAATACGAGTTTCGACTATGTTAATAGTATCCTCATATAATTATTTATTTGGGCGCCTTTATATTGGTCGTCGGTAACGTATAACAGACTCTAAAAGCACTTTTTAAATAAACATAAGGATCTTCCTCTGATAATGTGATTATTTAGTATATTTCGAAAAATATATTATTCATTTATTTATATTTATATTTGTTTTACTTTTCTATATTGTTTGTAACACTGATCACGTCTCCCAATGGTTAAGTATCAGATTTTGTAATCTCAATTGTTGTACAATAAAAATTAGTATTATGAGGGGAGATTCCTCTGAAATGCATGTCTATAATATATAGAGGGTAGTTCCTCAGTCTGCTGTCAACCATTAAAGGGCTTGGACGTATTTAGTGTTTTTATTACAAATACCCACGCGCATATCTTACAATGTCATAAGACTTTGATTTGATTAAATATTTACAATGTTAAATAGGGAACTACTGCGGATGGATTGGGAGTTTATTGATAGATATGTAATTAAAAAATTTAAATTAATGTTGTCTTGTTACAGAATCACCAGCTCACGATTTTAGCCATCATAGAGTAGTTAGACCGACATTGTATCATGCGCGGGAAAAACGAGAGCTTACCACATCTAGAATTAATGTAAGTATTCATCGTGTCACTTTGATATTTCGTGTACCTACATTTGAAAAGGTATTTTATCTCTTGTACATACATGCATACATTACATGATTCATACAAAATAATACCCAAGAATGTTTTGTATCCGAGTGCTAATTGGACAATAATTTAAATTGTATTTTGTTTTTCTTGAAATTTTTTAAACCGTCGTTAGTTGACACGTATGTACGCTGGTTATTTTTCATTAAAACATAAATATTCTGTTGGTTCAACACAGAAGACAATGTTCCAACAGAAGACACGTCATATTGTTATACTTTTTTTTTAACGAATACCCTCATTTCTACTTTAATTTCCACAACTGCCTCTTAAAGTCCACTTTTAATGGCTAAGCTCGTCAACCAACCCTGGATTTTTTTAATTTTTTTTTACTTTTAGTAAATGGGCTCCAATAAAGCGCTTTTACTCGTCAATACATATACAAATATAAATGAAGTTTTTTTTTTAATTTAATAATTATCAATTTGATTTAGCTGCTGTATACTGGCATTGTCCAGTTACATACTAATGTCACAATAATATATAATAAATCTAGTATGATGTAGAAGAATAGATGCTGTATAGGGGCATTGTCATCCTATTGTATACCTAAGGGTAAACATAAAATGACATAGATTATGTCCAAGCTTTTTTATCAGTAAGATATTCATCTAACTTGATTGAGCTGGTCTTTGTCAATAAAACTCAAGTTATTTTTCTCTTAATCTTCCAGAGCGGCACTCACCACCCAGAGGTGACAATAAGCATAAATATTGACGACAAGGATTATATCCTGGATTTAAGACTGAACGAGGATCTGGTGCCTGACAACCATACTGTCAGTTATCAGAATGAAAACGGAGAGGCTGTGTTACTTAAACCTACTAAAGACGTTAGTACTTTACTTTCATTATTAAATACTGTAGGCAGAGTTGGCAGAAGTGGACACGAAGGAAAGTAATATACATACAATGCTATGACACCCTGTACTATTGGTATCAGGACTAAAACTACACAAACATATAAAACCCACCCAAGACAAATATCTACTTTTTAATATAATAATATCATATTTATTATATTAATAAATATTACGAATAAATTTCTGTTTCGACCGGAAATTCTAAACTCTAAAGCGAAATGTGATAAGGCACTAAAGGCGTGCGCTTGCTCATCGTTAGACTACAATGGCTTCGGAAAAGCGTATGACTTGGAAGACCACAATAAATTTGCAATTATAACCATTCAAATAATTAGCAAACAAAAAAACTTTTTAATTAAAGAAAAGTAAATAAGTCATAAATTAAAATACTTACTATAGCTTTTATTTTGGTTATCTGATTATTCAAGATGTGTACACAATCTAATATTTAATTTAATAAATCTGATTTCCAGGAGATTGATCTCTGCCAATACTTTGGTACTGTGAGAGATAAGCCAGGGTCTTGGGCGGCCGTGTCCACATGTAAAGGTCTCCGTGGAGTTATTTACGATGGCCATTCTATGAAATATATTGAACCTAGAGAAGGTAATTGTATTAATCTATGTTCTTATTTCTATATTACAAAATAAAGCTTTGCCAGTGTGCGCGAAGATATTCAAATGTAATAATAATAAGAATAATAATTAAATAAACACATTACATACATTACATAAAATAATAATACATAATATTTATTAGGAAAAGTTATAAATGAATTAAACGTTGGATTGTATGCTAGTAGTAAGCCGGCATAGCTCTCAGTGACTATTTCCAGCTATAATAACATCTGCACGTAAACGTACTACAGTAATACCCCGCTTTACGCGACCCCGTTATGCGCGGTTTCACTATTCAAATTTCGCGCTCAATTGCCCCGCATTACGCGAAAGAGTGCGTACAAACATAATGTAGTCATCAACTTCTCTATGGTCGCGGGAATTTCAGTTAACGCGATTTTTTCCAGAACGTACCCCTCGCGCAAAGCGGGGCGTTACTGTAATTAAAAACAGCTATTCTAACAAGTTAATACTTTTTAGTAGCTCCCAGCTGCGTTAGAATTATTACATAATAGTAATATTTTGTTTTAACACAGGACCCAACATCCAATCAGAGCATTTCATATATGATCACGGAGATCTGGTGAAGGAAAACAAATGTGGTTACAACGGCGGTATTACAAATAAAATTAATTACGACAAAGAATTATATGAGAAATATAATTTGAAGAAAATTTCTGAACGCATTAATAGAGTGAGTCATGTCTCTTAGTGATTTTGTAAGATTTAATTTAGTAAGAATTTTTAGCTGTTTTTTACTATGAATAATGCTAAAATCTTTTGTTTACCATAATTATAATATTAAAGAATTAAAGATAAGAAAAATAATTACATTTAAAATTTGAAGAGAAAATATGACGTTTGTATGTCTTTGCCTTCTTGGTTTTTAGTGTTTATAGATGAAAAAAAAATTATTTGCTGCTCTTTTACGGGGATATTTGACAGTCTTATATCAATTCAGAGCATCAATTATTTTTATTGTTTTTCAACTAAAATTTCATAAAAATAACATCACACCATTGAAGCTATATTTTTGATATGTATAGGTTAAGTGTATGGCATGGAAAATCTCAGTCAAGTTCTTAAATTTATAAATGTAATTTTCAGTTTAAACGATCGACCGATGAGAGCCAAGTTCGAGGGCCTTTTAATAGCAATAGGCTTTCACGCTACGTTGAATTAGTCCTCGTAGCCGACAACGGTGAATACAAAGCCAACGGAGAAAATTTACAAGCTATCCAACACCAATTGAAAGATGTAGCTAATATTATTAATGCTGTAAGTGTTCAAATTATTGAATTCATTTATTTTATATATACTAATCATGGGTCTAGCTTTATTATACACGTATAAAATTCGTAATGAAACCTGTGATTTCGTCTTGGACATGTTTAACTCTAATTTGTCATCTAAGCAATAATTAACGGTATATATGATTTTTTTTTTTAATTTTAATTAATTTAGTTTTATTTATTATTTGTTTTATATAAATATGTTTAAATAAATGAAGTGAAACCTAAGAAAAAAGTACAGCTAGACTGTGTCCCAGTAGATCTTTTTGTACCGCTTTTTTTAGTTCTACACGTCACCGCTAGGTTAGCATTGATATATTTTTTTGTTATTTAATAAATTTGTCTATATTTTTCAGTTGTACGCACCGTTAAATATTTACATAGCATTAGTCGGCATAGTGGTGTGGACTAATCAGGACGAGATAGTTTTAGAAGAGAACGGTGATAATACGTTGACCCATTTTCTTAAATATCGGCGGCAGAAGTTAATTAAAGATATACCCAACGACAATGCTCAATTGCTGACGTATGTTGCTTTTTATTTTTATTTATTAACTTTCCTTATAGTATTCTCGTGGTGTAAAATGACTTATGACTTACTGATAACATAATCATATTACCACTTTAACTTCAATATTTTTTAATTTCACAGAAGCCAACAATTCAACGATGGCGTTGTGGGTAAAGCGTTGAAAGGCCCGGTATGCACGTACGAATTCTCCGGCGGTGTTGCCAATAATCACTCCGAAGTTATTGGGTTAGTCGCAACGACAATTGCGCATGAGATGGGGCATAATTTCGGCATGGAACACGACACGGAGGAAGATTGTGATTGCCCAGATGAGAAATGCATTATGAGCCCTTCAAGCACTTCTGTTACTCCGATACATTGGTCTTCGTGTAGTTTGAAGAGTTTGGCACTTGCTTTTGAAAGGGGAATGGATTATTGTTTGCGGTGAGATTATTTGGCTTCGTTTTAGATCCACTGTCAATTGAAGCGTTTTCAGAGTTACCACATTTTATTACTGGCATATTTTTTTTGTAAAATTAGACTGGTGTTATTGGTTACCTCTCTTTCTCTACTCTCCCACAAGTGGCGGCCTTAGGGGGTGGCGAACGGGGCAATCGCTCGGGGCCTCGTTTTTAAAAGTTTCTTTTTTAAAACTGTCAATGTAAAATATTTTAAAACTCAAATTTTATGTATTTGTATAACTTTAGCATTTCTTGTCAAATATGACAAATACCTAAACCAAACAAGCAGATCTACTTTCGCACACATACTTTTCACGAAAGACAAAGGGCCTCGCAAAGACCTGCCGCCCGGGGCCTCGCGATGGCTAAGGCCGCCACTGTCTCCCACTTTATCTATCTATTTCTTCATCTTTTTGTTTACAATCGCTATGTCTAACAGAATTCGTTTTATAATTATTTTATCTAAATATCTCTCATAGTAGTCCTTTTTTCTCATCTTATTTACGTGTTTAAAAATTGTAACTTATTTGTTACGTTATTAATTATTCAGAAATAAATAGATATATTATATAATGGAAGAATTTAAATAAAATTACAGAAACAAACCAACTCGTCTCTTCTCATCTCCTACTTGTGGCAATGGGTTTGTGGAGCCAGGAGAGCAATGCGACTGTGGGTTAATATTATCTCACAAGGAAAGATCTAAATGTGCATCATGCTGTGATCCTGACAGATGCATGTTGCGGAGTAATGCGACCTGTGCTACTGGGGCGTGTTGTGATTTACAGGTAGGCTTCAATTTGTCATAATTCTCTTCTATATATATATATTAGAAAATTACTTGTAATATAGCCTTATTAAACCTACTGTCAATAATGATTTACGGTTCGATTTTCAGCTCAGTTCCTTTACTCAGTCAGTATTTCGTAGTAGTAGTTTTTTAACTGAAAATTAAAACTGAGGTTATAGACTGTAATGAATGATAATTGAAACGAAAAAGACATCAATCCGAGATCACTAAGGCTGTAAATTTGTCGAAATTTACATATTATTATTGTTGTTGTATTGTGTATATGTATTTTTAATTTATGTATTCTTCTAATAATTCTAAGTATTCTTGTAACATTCTTATTAGTAGTGTTATCTAGTTCGTAATTATATAAAGCACGCTGTCCTATACTATAATTAAAATTTCATTTGGTTTGTATAATTGTATAAAAGGACTACCCTTTTTATGTATGGAATTGATGTTATTTTGGCTTGATAAATGCACCCTTTTTTTCGTCATATTTTTAATTAATTTTCCAACTTAACAGACATGTCGCCCAGCCCGAGCCGGTACAGTGTGTCGTTCTGCAGATCAGGAATGTGATTTACCCGAATTTTGTACCGGTTATTCCGAATATTGTCCCGATGACGTTTACAAAATGGATGCCACTTCTTGTGACAACAATAAGGTTAGTTTTGTAGTAAATGTACTTTTATTTTATTCTAATCGTTTTATTGATTTATATTTGGATCCGATTTTGTTGTGCATTTTTTTTTAAATTATGTTTAGGCATACCAAAGACTAAATAAACAACTGTCAAACATGGCTGTATGGGCTCGATCACTTTGCCTTAAAATGAAACAAAAAAAAACAACTGTCAAAATTGTAGATTAGAAAAGTGTAAATTTTTGTAATAATAGATTTAAAGGCTCATTTTCTGGATAACATAATCTGAGACCCGAGAGTCGATTGTAAATGTCAAAATTTATTTATTTATATAGTGCCTTAGTTCATCACATCACCGATAGGATCGCATTTATTCGCTCCATACATTTTAGATATTTTGAGCGTTATTGTTACAACCTATCAAAATTAGTGTGTTAAATTTCTTGACCTATCGGGACTTGAAGATGTAAATAGTATAGGTATATTATTATTTCAGGCGTACTGCGTGAGTGGGTCATGTCGCTCACACAACGACCAGTGTCGCTTGCTATGGGGCTCTACTGGAGAGAAGTCACACGACGAATGCTACGCTTATAATGTTAATGGTTCCAAGTACGTATAAGAATTGAGTATTGGTACTTCCCCGACAATTATTTTCTTGCTCTATCGCAGACTGTTGTGACGTATATTTATACCTGTTATGGCTTCTAATGGTACTGGAATAGCCTAGTACAGTGATTCTCAAGCTTTTTTTGTCTATAAATGTCTATAAATAAATAAATTACTATGTTATAGTTATACTAGCGGCCCGTCTCGGTTTCGCACGGGTGGATATTTATTTTATTAAACATTTGGAATTTCAGAAAAAGTGATGAAATACATTTTACGGCAATTTTTGGCAACCTTGAGTTATATTATTGTAGTTTTAGTAAGGATCCTTATTTTTTCCTGTAATTTATATAGTTTATATTGATCAGTGATAATGTAGCATTCAAATGGTAAAATAATTTTTGAAATCGGCCCAGAAGTCTTTGAACCAATTCGTTACAAACATACAAAAATACAAATCTTTCCTCTTTATAATATTAGTATTAGTACCACTTCTCTTAGTTAAAACAACAGTCTTCTTTTTATTATCGCTTTATTTTCTGACTTCTTCTGTAACTTCTCTATGTATGATAATAATTAGTCTGCTTACTTATTCTTTTTTTCTTCTTCTCGTAGATCTGGCAATTGCGGTTACGATCGTGTGCGTGTGTATTTTAAACCTTGTTCGTTATCAAACGCCCTCTGCGGCATGTTGCATTGTAAGCATCTCAATGAAAAATTGGAATTTGGTATGGAGTCTGTTTCGGATTTGTCACATAGATTTATTAACAATAATGGTGAGTCATTTTTTATATAGATATATATATTATAATAGTTGCGATGTCACGCCGCATTAAGACTTAAAATTAGTTGAATCATGTTCAAATAATTTTATACATAACTATAACAAAAACATATACCGGGTAATTCAATTGAACGTTCATTCATTAATTTTATGTTAGTAAATATGGTGATCACTTAACACTAGAACTACCAACCAGTCAATATGATCGGTTTCAAAAATTCTTTTTATGTAAAACCTTACTCATTATTTTATGTAAACGATTTTTGATAATTCTTCAACAAATTTATTGATTTATATTTAATACTTTACAAGCACAAGTCATCTGGTCATTTTGACCGGTTGGTAAAAATACGTCATATTGACCAGCTTTTTTATTTTTTAATAAGCTCTTACCATGATTAACTATATCTAATACCGTATTTTCGACTACGTTCAATTGAATCACCCGGTATATGTTTTTTGTTATAGAGATGAATATTCAGGAACAAGATTCAGTTATTTTAAAATCTTTTATGCTTGTCTAGTCTAACTGCGCCATTGCAGTTTTTGTAAATGTATAATTAGGATTTTGGAGCGCTGATTTGAAAAGTTTTTTAGCCTTAAAATAATATTTCGTTTTTAGGTGTGATAATGCCGTGCAGATCAGCTGTTATTGATCTTGGATTAAATCCTGTGGATCCTAGTTTGGTTCCAGATGGTGCTAAATGTGGCGATGGGAAGGTAACTAACTATAGTATTGATCACTTTGTAAACAGCTTTTTTAAAAATATACATTGTTTTTATTAATTTGATATTACTGGTACTTTAAAGCTACTTTGTTGATATTTTAATACATTTTAAACCACGACTATACTTTTATTGTATTTAATTCTACTAATGTCAGGTATTCAGACAACAGTTCATCAACAACATATTATATAGTTCTAAGTTAGACGTAATTACTTAAAACGAAAACAGTGGGCTTATCACGAATTTAGTCTGGCTTTCGAATTGAGCTGTCACAAGTAAAACGGATCCGTTAGCAATCGGGATCATGAATTTTTACTAACGAGCACCAGCAATCTATCAAATGAACGAAAGATCGAGACGTGCGAAAATTAACAAAAAGTATCTAAAATATTGTAGTTCCAAATCCGCACGCGGTGGCGCTGCTCAAATTTCCATACAAATCGCTTGAAGCGAACTCGGTTCGAAAGCCAGACTAAAATTCGTGATAAGCCCACAGGTCATCTCTCTGTACAAGTGCACGCTTTTTAATATGACTTTTAAAGCGACCTTTGTTTTGATTTCAGATGTGTTTAAAACAAGAGTGTGTGTTTGTGTCGGATGTCTTAGAAACTCTTAGTAGAAGAGAAGGAGCTGTTTGTCCGTCTGATTGCTCCAAGCATGGAGTTTGCAATTCTGAAGGTATGTGTTATTTTAACATATGCATCGCCATATTGGGTTTGATTTTATTTGTTCTGATTTGATTCCTGGTTAAAACGATATTTGTAATTATTTATTAATTCGGTGTTTGTTTTGGAACTGTTCTTGGATATGCTAATTTGGGGCCAGGGGGGCTACTCAAGCATATCAGAAGTTTTGTGATAACTTACATGAATTTTGACATATAAGCCTGTAAAAAGTCCTGTCAAACGTTCGTAAAATGAGCATTGAGTGGCCTATCCGTCGTGAAGTCACTGTCAAATCCATAATTTCGTGAATGATTACGGGTTACGGAAAAGTGTTCCAGAGTAGGAAACGTCCGAAGTTCGTCTGAGTAGTCCCCAATATAAACCAGCCATAATAAACAATCATACAGCTTTACTCGTAACAAATAATTATATATATGTAATTATAATCAGAGCAAGACAAGGTTTAAAATATATATGATATTTTATTACATATGTTTTAGGTCACTGCCATTGCGAACCTGGTTTTGCGCCACCTTTATGTGACTTACCTGGACCTGGAGGTTCTGTTGACTCTGGACCAGCTACTGATCCAAGTGGTAAGATATTTCTCATATCAATTTATAAGTTCATGCATGTCGCTACGAGGGTAAACAGAGATTATAGGGCGCATCTCTCCCCTTGATTGATAATTTTCCTTCTTTTTTCAGTTCAAAGAAATTTCATGGTGGCAATGTACGTAATATTCCTCGGGATCATTCCGTCGATTGTCACTATACTTCTAATATTCTACTACTGGAAGCACAACATGGTGTCCTGGTGGAAGAAGCCAAGAAAATCGTACGTACAATATCTACTATGTAGAGGAAGAACTACTGCACCTATTGACACAAAAACCACTCCTTTTAATTCAACTAACAATTTTAATATATTTAGGTGTTTTAAATTTAACAATCGAAATAATGGTGTAATGGGAAATGATAAAAATAATCACTATATAGATGACAAAATAGTGTACGCTAATGTATCTGCGAAAATAAATCAATACAACAATGTAAATAAAATTCAAAATAATAGTACACATTTGACTAATAATAATAAGCTTCACAAACAAAATATTAAAACTAATCAAGGTATTAAACCGAAATCAGATGTAAATCTTAATAAATCTGGTACAGAAAAACCCAAAATAGAAGTTATAAAGGGTTTATCGTCAACAACAAATAAAAATATTTTAACTAAACCTTCACAAGAACCTAAAATTAAGGTTGTAAAAGGTATATCAACTCTTAATAATCAATCTCAAAATGAACTCAGTACGGATAAACCTAAAATTGAAGTCATAAAAGGTTTATGCTCGACTACTAATGAGAGTGTAATGAATCCGAAAAATCAGAGATCACGGATGTATAGTATAAGAGACAGTGGATTATATGAGTCAGAGAATAATGTTAAAGTGCAAGAATTTAAAATTTAACTTCTATGTTTTGTGTTGGCATGAAATAATTCATTGTTACAAAAATATGTTGTAAAAGGTAGCAAATAGAACCACGCTTTTGAATACAACAAATAGAACCACACTTTTGAATACATCAAATAGAACCACACTTATGAATACAGCGTGTCGAATCATACTATATTTTATATATTAAAAATCCTTATGTATAATTGCAGTACCCTTAACGTTCTTAAACTACACTAACGCCATCTGGTGATACATTTGAACATGTGTTTTGTCTGAAATTGTGTCGTGCATTCTTAAAGTACTTACTATTTGGAGAAGCTAATTAGTGCTTGTCTTATGATTTAGTTAGCGGCTTGAGTTGGAATTATTTAATCATTTTAGTACTTAATTTATTATACATTAGTTATTAAATATATTAATATTATTGGTTTTTTTCTTCTTAATTTTCCTTAGAAAAAGTAGTTATATTTAATAAGTATCTTAACATAGGTCTAGTATTTCTGTTTGTAGTATTGGGTTTGTGTTTCGTCTTTGCTTTCTTTTTTGGTGAGTTGCCTTGTTTTGTTTGCATGATTATTTGTATTTAGATTATTAACATTTATACAGCATGAATCGCAATTAATATAACTCTAGCTTCGGTTTAGCATGCTAATTGGAATTGATAAAAGATGTGGTACTTAATAAGGATTTTTTTTTACAAATAAATAACTCAAAAATATATGTTACAGAATGCAGTCACCGAAGAAAACCAGTATACAACAACGCCTATCTCGTGGTGCAAGTAAATTCGCTGCCAATTTCCAAAACAATCACCCACCAAGCTCGGCACCTCAAGTCAATGTTCATACCCTATCTTCTCCTGATGACATGAGCTCAAGTTTACTCAGATCCGACTCAGAGCACAGTCCATCTGGTAACATTAATCCTTCAGTGAACTTCTTTGGAAACTTCAAAGGATTCTCTTTAACGCCGATCGAAAAGCATTCGAAAGAAGAAGAAAAGACTACGATTAAAAAACCTGATGAGAAATTAGATGCAATGAAGAGTGCTAAAATAACTCCTGTGCATAGAAGTAGCAGTAACAGCCAGAATATAATTAATCAGGGTGTTCTAAAACCTGTACTGAGAACTGCCCCACCATTGCCTGTAGTCCCAGTTTCAAATCAAAGTCCAAAAACGAGTCCAATAGTTAAACGCACGAATAGCACAGTTCAGAATAGAATTAAAGCTTTCATGGCTAATGAAAAGAATGAAAATATTCAGCCCGTCCCATCAAATGCTCCAATAAGACCAGTTATTTCAAGTCCTATTCTAGAAGCTTCTACTTGTACAGCTAAAGAATTAATATCGCCCTTACAAGGGTTTAAAACTTTAGGACCAGTTAGAGCTGCGCCCAATGTACCAACTGTTACACCTAATCTGCCAAAAAGACCTTTAAGCATGCATGGAAATGTAGGAAATGTTTTACAAAAACCATTACCGGAAGAACCGAAAAAAGTTAAGGAAGGAATATCTTTGAATCGGATAGCCAGTTTTCTACGCCAAGAGAAACCAAAGGAAAAAGAACGCCAACCGGTAGAACGGAGTCATTCATTACCAAAAAATCCAAACAATCAAGTGAAAGTTCCTAAAGTTGACAAAGTTGCACTGAGAAACTTGCAAATATCAAATCCTATATTGCAGAAAGAAATCGATTTGCCTGTTCATACTGTACCTTTAGTATCTGAGAGTGAAGAAGTGGGTGATAATAAATCATTTGCAACAAGAACTCAAAGTATGAGAGCTCCAATCGGTAATAAACCAGTTATACAAAGTTTTGGCTCAATGCGTCAAGCTCCCGGTGTTACTAGACCTGTTTCAACAGTCGGCAGACCTACAGCCCCTCCTCCGCCGTTACCTAATCAGGAAAAGACGCCTGTCTATCAAAATCCTAAAGGTCTACCAAAATCTACTGATATAAAACCGTGTGATTATGTTGACTGTATTGAAGAGAAACAAGCTCCGTTAGCTCATATTGATGAGGAAGACAACATTTATGCTGTAATTGAAGAAAGTCCTCAAAAACCTTCTAAAGCCTTACCAGGCGGTGTGGCGCCTCCAATAAAAACTACTCCCCAAGCACCTCCTGAAGGTTATATCGCTCCGAAGCCTATAAATTCTCACTCTAGCAGTACAGAAAGTATGGGTCTTTTAGGTGAAATTGTAGACGAAATACAAAACCGTAACTTTGATTCTATATACTCAGGTTTGACATTAACCAGGAAAAAGAAAGGGAGGGAAAACCAAGGTGCTGACAAAGACAAAAACAGCACATATGCCAATACTGATAGCATTTACAATTCTGACACTAAATCGAATGCTGCTTCGACAACCAGTAGTGGCTACTTACATCCTTCAGCTGTCAATGTGCCCACATATAAAAAACCTGAAGAAAAGGGTGAACTAGCTGAGAAAACGCCTCCATCACCGACATTAAAAGGACCAAACTCCAAAATACCTACTTTTACTAGACAAGTAACACCACCTGGACTAAGAGCTACATCATCATTTAGAAATGTACCCTCATCACCTAAAAATGTACAAAAGCCTAAACCTATAACAGCTAACAGCCCCGATGTGGTATCGAGTTGTGCCATCGCCGAAGCAAAGAACGTCAAGCCCCCTGATGTTATTAACAATAATAAAGTTATATTAAACGATAGCAAGAAGTCTGATCGACCCCCAATACGACCGACACCGGCAGTTGAAAAGAAACCACTAGTACAAAATTCAGCTGCAAAAATAAGTGCAAAGGTTGATACCAAAAATCCATCCATTAGTAAAGTAAAAGGTGATCTAACTGTTAAAACAATAGCAGATAATTTGAATAAAAATAGGCCAAAGGTTGTACCTAAACCGTCTAATATTAGTGTTCAAAGGACAGATTCTAGTGCTAAACCTAGTGTTTCAAAATTTAATTCCAAATCTTCGAATGTTGCCAATCTTCAACAGAAGTTTGAAAATCGAAAATCCGTCGGGAAACAGACGTCAGTGAAAAAGTAGATTTTTAAGGATAATAAAATTAGTAGTATGATCTATTACAAAACTGGTGCGTTCTTTGTCGACAAATGCTTTGTGATTTGTATTTTTTTTTTTTTGTATAGTCTAGTCTGTGTGTAAGTTTTTTTAAACTATAATGTATAGTATGTAATATTAAAGCTAGCAACACCAAGAAGGGAATATATTTTTAAATAATTGTGGAGATTAACATCAATTTAAAATTTTGTATTTTTATATCGAAATGTGTATTGTTTAAGTAATTTATGAATTAGAATTTTGTAAATATAATGCTTTGTATAACATATTTTTTAATACCAGTATAGCTGTAAATGTAATTTTATACCATTTTTAAGTTAACAAATAATTTATTGATAAATGCATTTTATTGCAAATGGTCTCTTATGAAACAATGTCATAAATGTGTTCAAGACATTAATAGGTGCCTAATATACTATAACAATAATAGATTTATATTGTACATTTGTTAAAAGGAAATTAATTTCAATAGAGAGTGCCTAATGTCGATTGTAACATTGAAAAATACATTTTGCAATTCAGACAAAAAAACTGTCACGCAATGATTCAATATTACAGTCTGTACTCAGGGGCACTGTTCAATAAATGCGTCCATTTAATATTATAAACAAAAAATAGTGATAAATTGTGTGATCCATAGGTTCCTGGCTCAGTAACATATATAAAAACCATTTAAAAATATTTTGGTGCTGAAAGTCCAAAAAATTTTACTTTAAATGTATTCGCAGACTTGTAAAGGAAAAAGCGTTTAATTAATAAGATATTTTTATATTAATGAATTATATTATCAGCTTTACGTGATTGTGTAAATGAGCAACATTCAACTGGGTTCTTAAGAAACTGCAATGTTGATAAAATTAATTGAATACAACCGTTAAACTCAACTAGAACACAAAATAAGACTGATTTCTTTTTATGAATTGGATTTTAGTTAAAAGAGATTTATTACGCAGTTGTATTAATTATTATTGTATATTTTTAATGTGTTTAAGAATAGTCCTAGTTATTGCGGCAGCTATAGGTATAATAGTAAATAATTGCTTACATTTGGCAAAATTATATTTTATTTTAAATGTAACACAAACGTCATCTCATTTTAGGAATTTTACCAAAGATATTCCTTCAAAAGTCTCAACTAAATTAAGTTGCAAGTTTTGTTGAAATGAAATGAAATAAAAATCGTTTATTAGCATAGGCACTGTTATTTACTAATTTCGTGTTTTATTAATTTTTTACAATACATGTGTAAATTTGTATTGTCATTTTTCGTATAGCAATACTGATAACTTTTGTTTTTCGTTTCTTAAGTCAAAATACTCGAATAACGGCAAGCATCGGTCCGTATATTACAACACATTAATAAAGCTTATGCGTTTAGTTTTTTTTTGTATTTTTATAAGTTTGTACAATATTAAGTAGAAAAACGTTTTTAAAAATCTAGTAAATTCAATTTTACCTAGTTCCAATGGTGGCCTGCGTTTATTTTAAGTATTTAATAAAATATTATACAACATATGTGTGTTTTTTCTGCTTAACCTTAGAATATTAATTAATCTAATCACATATGAGCCTATGAAATGCTTTGTCATTTTGAAGGCTTTTCAGTCATCGTCTCGACGCCGTAGTAATCCACAAAATATGCATCATACGTCTATCGAATGAATTAACAAGTTATTAATTGTAATTTATTCCAATTCAAGTCAGGAAATAGAAGAATGAGCTCAGCTGTATAGGTTATGATCCTTTTCTTTGCTCTGCCTTTAATAAAAGTGACAGCTGATAGTTACTATTTACAGTAAGCTTAAAAACAGCTAGGCCGGCTTTTAACTTAACTAGGATAGAATTACCAATTGAAATAATGGAGGAAAGTACTAATAATGAAAATAATGGGCCATTCTGTGTACCAGGAAATCGTCTTAGTGTAGCTGATAATCATTATAGACCGGGTCAAGGAACTTACGAAAAACAAGGCTACATTTATGCCACACTAGCTGGTACGGTTAAAGTAACACAATTACCTGAAACTGATGTAAGTATTAAATTATGTTTAAGTATAGGCAATGCTAAAAGCATATATGTATGTAGTAACATTTTTTAGGTTAACATAGTTTCTGTTGAAAGTCCTAGAACTCCGGGAGTTATACCAAAGCTCGCAGATGTAGTCACATGTAAAGTTACGATGGTGAATTCTCGACAAGTTAACTGTGCTATTTTGTGTGTTGCTGATAACATTCTTTTTCGGCCTTTCCGGGGTATCATAAAAAAGGAGGAAATAAGGCAAACTGATCGAGATAGAGTTGATCCGTACAAATGTTTTAGGCCAGGTGATATAATCTTAGCTAGAATTGTATCCTTTTCAAGTTTTTACTACCATTATACTGTTTCAAATTAAATCAATAATATGTTAGAATATATTAATTGTGGTATTATATAAAATTACTATATTTCCTGAAATATATATATACAGTTACCCTTGACCGAAATACACTTTTATCATTTGACTACAGCCGAAAATGATTTAGGAGTTGTTATAGCAGCAGCAGATGGTGCACCTGAAGGAGTAAATATGATACCTATAAGTTGGTCTGAAATGCAGTGTCCGGAAACCTTGGTGAAAGAGCCAAGGAAAGTTGCTCAAGTTCTACCAGAAAAATTAGGTGATACCATATTTACCGCGGAGCCAAGTGATGATAGTAAATTATCATTAAATAATTAATTTTGTAAGAGTTGTTTTATTATTTAGCCTAAATACAGAATTACTATGTTTTAGAAGATTGTGGGATTGGAGTATGGAAGAATTAATAGAGATCACTATTGCCTGTGAAAACATCAAGTTTTTGTTTTGTTTTATTGTCCTTTTATTAATGACTTCAGATATCTATTAAAAACGCCTCTGCCAATGTCGAGTATTTCGGCAGTAACCTAGCGAGAAATGAAATTTAAATTCATACGCAAACCCTAACGTCAAAAATACCCGTCTTATATTATTATTATCGAATTTCTGAACGTCAAAGTAATTGTCAAGGTTCATATTAGTTTAGAAGTCCCAAAAATATAGTACTTTTGGAATGGCTAACGCGAAAAATAAATTTTAGCATCTGTGATATATAATTTAAATTATACAACTTTAATTTCTATGTTAAAACACGAGATTTTAAATTAGAATGAATAATTATAATAAATTGTTGGTATGTGGAAAAAATAATTGATATCTAAAAATAATTTTCTGTGTACATTCGGAATGTACTTGGTGGAAAGGAACAGCGATTATCAAAGTTTATTTAATCTTATTTTCTTATTGAAACAGTTCATGGTCCCACTATAAATCTCTAAGGATTACCTAGTCGAGGATAAATCCTGCTAACAAATTAGTTATTATTGTTCGACAAACAGATTTTGTGTGTACAAGACGAGTCTCCAATTCAATGGTCACTTGATTCTACTTAGTGTTTTGGTGTAGTTTATATGGTGTGGACGTGTATTAAATCTATTTAAAATGAAGTTCGCTGAGCATTTAAGCGCTCACATAACGCCGGAATGGCGAAAACAATATATAAACTATGAGGTGGGTTTATTACTTTATTTTTACAAACCATACAAAATAATTTTAATTAAAACACCTATAGCTCATGTGGTTTCGAGTGTTATTACTATTTGTGGTATTATACATTATTAATAAATATGGCAAAATAAAGGACAATAGCATATCGTTTATTTACATGACAATCTTGTTCTTTTGTTAAATGGCCTTAGATGTCTATTGAATAGAACAGCCGGAATAAGAATAACGAGGATAGGGTGCCTGGCCAATTTAGATCTAGCATATTCGTCTCCTCAAGCTGGCATAGTGGAAGCGACTGGTGCACGATGAGATCTGTCTGTGGTAACAGTTGCCCCCGTTCAAGCACTCTAACATTAGGCGGAATGTGGTCATATGCCAGGCTACTATAAAAATCAATAATTCTGCCAATGTTGAGTATATACTAGATATATTAAGTTTTTTATTCAATTCCGTAATTTATGCAAGGTTATTCTTGTAGTTAGCTATTAATTTATTTAACTTGATTTTGACTTTAATCTAATTGTATACAATAGGAAATGAAAGCAATGTTGTACATGACTGTTGAGGAGGCTCCGTCGGCTGAAAATGTAGAACCAGAGGTGCTGTCGCGTCATTTTGCCAACTTTGATGAGACATTCTTTCATTATTGCGACCAAGAGCTGAAGAAAATTACAACATTTTATTCAGGTTTATTTATATATTTACCAGCAATAATCTTGTCTCCAAACAAGACCATTCTATGCTATAGCTATCAAAGGCAACCCAAATATATAATTACTATTCTTTTTTTAAATATAATAATAATAAATATTTATTTTTGACTGAAAATCTAACCTGCTCTCTGGAGAATAGGCTAGCATGCTACTCACTGGCCCAAGGAGATCGCCTAAAATAGAAGTTAGTGTTTGAAAGATATTTGATAATATACCTGTAGTAATGTATACTATATTCTACATTCCATAGGTTTTATAAAAAAATATTGTCTTAAAAATCGATCATGGACCTGTTTATTTTTAAGTAGAGTAATAAACAATAGATTTTTTTTTTCTACTACCAAATTTGAATATCTAAATTATTGGAACTGTTTTATCTTTTGAATAACCAAAGGTAAAACATTTCCAACAATTTGCCTAGTTTATTTATTACATATTTTATTATACAGAAAAACTAGCAGAGGCAACAAGAAAATTTGCGACATTACAAAGTGAACTCAAATCCCACTTTGATACCATGAAGCCTCGTGGCGGTGGTGACAGCAAGAAACCACCAATCCCACGGAGAAAGGTCCAAGAATTAAAATTAGCATTTAGCGAGTTCTATTTGAGTCTCATATTACTGCAAAATTATCAGAATTTAAATTATACTGGGTTTAGGAAAATATTGAAAAAACATGATAAGGTAAAGTTGGTTTATTTAAATTTATTTTTTGTTTCTTACAATGTAAATTAGTACATTAATCTGTGTTCCCACCTTAGCAAGGAGCAGGAGAGTGAGTTCGCAAATACATTGACTTAAAGAAATAAATCAATAAGGGCAGCACAATCATATAACACCCAGACATGAAACAATTATCTAGTTAACTTACACCATTCTTACTTTACGAATCTCATGTCTCCCTCTATCATATGTCCGATAAACCTTGTCCTTATAATTATTTTACTAACTACCTCCATGCCTCTACTCTGTAAGAACTGGTACAGACTTGTGGTACTATATTAAATGTGCCATGCATATATGCCCAGAACATAGTGTCCCTGTTATCATGAATGCCTTATAATTAATTGTTTCAGGCGTTACTTTGTATTTTCCTTTATCGACCTGGTGTAACAGGAATTATAAGCGAAATAATTTCCATGAATGCCTTACGTCAATAATTGATTTGTTTTAGTTATTAAATGTAAGCAATGGTGCTCAATGGAGGGCAGAACACGTGGAGACGTCGCGTTTTTACACTAACAAGGACATAGATAGATTGATCAGTGACACGGAGGCCACTGTTACTAATGAGTTGGAAGGTGGGGATAGGCAGAAAGCTATGAAGAAGCTCAGAGTGCCCCCCTTAGGTGAACAACAGAGTCCATGGACTACATTCAAAGTGGGGCTGTTCTCCGGGTCTTTTATTGTCTTATTTATTTGTGTAGTTTTGTCCGGTGAGTTTTTGCTTTAAAATAGTAGTCTGTTACATGATACTGCCTGCAGGCTTCTACTTCCACTTGTGATTATGCTTACATGAATAAATATGTATTAATAATGAAAATGAAACCATGTAATACAAAAATTGGTACTTACAGTAGTAAAACAATCTGATCTGCATTATATTCAAATATGCAGTTAATTATTCCTTTGTAAGTTGAAAAATTTAAGTTAAAAATATTCATATCTGTAATCCATCAACGACAATCTTCAAATGGATACAGATTCGACTTTGGTCTAGAAGAAACAATCGTTAGAAAGGGATAACTATATTCTTATCATTTGTCAAAGTTGTAGCATGTGTGAAGGAGATGCAGATATCTCCTTTGCTGTTCACGACACCGCAATCGTTTCATTTTCTATCGCTTATATACTCACCAAAGACTTACAAAATACTAATCATAAATAAATAATGTGTATGAATTTGTCTAATTATTAGAATAGGATCAGGTTAGGGTTTTCAGTTGTAAATGTATATAATCCTACCAGTTTAACGAGAATAAAATAAATATTTGCATGTATTCATATCTATGAAATTACCACTTTACCAAGTTAAGACCTTCACACTAAAGAAAGTCATAAAATTGTATTATCTTCTCTTTAATAATCTTTAAAGTAAATTTGTGTAATTTATCTTTGTGTTCACCGTTTATGGTCCAGTTCAGCCATAAATTCTTGATATCGCTCTGCAAATTTATTGTTAGCTATTAGATAAAGATTTATTTTTAACAATCTATGTAGGTATATCTAGAAATAATACTTTTGTTATATGAAAACAAAATTATGAATTTTTTTTTATATATGCTTTTATTCGTTCAGCATGTGACCACAGTGTCGAACTAGATAATCTCTTAATCTGACATACTTATAACTCACAAATATAGCACCAGCAGTTACCCCAGGTCAGACTTCAGACTATTCATAGTAATTGTGAAGTGAGTTTAACCATGGGCAGCTGGCATCTAAGATAATTTTATTTTCTCTTTCAGCATTATTCCATGAGGGTGGTGCTGAAAATTTTCGCACAGCATTCCGTCTATACCGGGGTCCATTTTTATTAGTCGAATTTATATTTTTAATTGGTATCAATGTCTATGGTTGGCGCTCTTCTGGTGTCAATCATGTTCTTATATTTGAACTCGATCCGAGGAATCATTTGTCGGAGCAAGACTTGATGGAATTGGCGGCCATATTTGGTGTGATATGGGCCTTGAGTATTCTAAGTTTCATATACAGTGCAAGTTTGAGTATACCGCCCTTTGTTAATCCCTTAGCTTTGGTTATTATCATGTTGGCGTTCCTGTTGAACCCTTTGAAAGTGTTCAGACATGAAGCTCGGTTTTGGTTTTTAAGGATTTGTGTGAGTACTGTTTTTATTATTATAAAACAAGTAAATGCATTTGGCAAGTAATTAGTATTTGTTGTATGCACTAACTTTTTTTATACATTGTAATGCTTACTTGTCCTATTCAAATGTCGATTCGATGCTTTGATTTGATTTCCAGTGAGCGAAATATTTTTAATTCTTCAATATTATATTAGTATATTCTCAAATGTTTAAAAAAAATCTTAATGTACTTCCTTAGGCTATGATTGGCGAGTTTCTTCTAATCATATGCCTTTCTGAAATCTCCATAGATACTTTCAATGCGCAAGATGATGAAGATTTTTGATTGATTTTAGGGCAGAATAATAATAGCTCCTTTTATGCCAGTTTTATTTGCTGATTTCTGGCTCGCTGATCAATGGAACTCCTTTGTGGCTGGATTCTTAGACTTTCACTATTTACTTGCGTTCTATATTGCTGGCAGCGACTGGTTTAGCACTAACAGTAAGTATTCTAAACGGCATGCCTTTATTCAAATTATCAAATTTCATTGTTATTATTTTAAATATAACCCTATCATATCTGATAATTTTCTCAACACAAACTTTTTGATTTCAACTTATCTGACATCTACTTGAAAAATTATCTAGTTTAGATACATTAAGCTTAGAACAGAAATTCTCAAACTGTAAATCGCGACTCACTGGTACGAATGTTGAGTGGATCCTAAAATGTAATATGTACTATATGTATATGTTAAAAAAATAGTCCTTTATTTATATTGGTAACGCTTGTATTCCAATTAGAGCAAATAAGATGGCAGTAAGTAGTTCCGCTACTCGCTACATGGGAATCTGAGCATTACCAATATTTATCTACCCCCATCTTTCTAAGTCAGCCAAGAGGTAGGTTTAAAAAATTGAATTTTTTTGTTAGATGGGTCGGTACCTGACCAAGTTTGGGAATCACTGACTTAGATCATTAATAGGAGATTTATTTACAGATGCATTCGAAATAACGTTAACTTTTATAATAACTAGAGCGGCCGTGAACTGTGTGCCGGCGTGGACACGTTTCTGGCAATGTCTGAGAAGATACAAGGACAGCAGAGAGGCGTTCCCTCATCTCGTTAATGCTGGCAAATATTCGACAACATTTTTTGTTGTGTTATTCGCCACATTACGGCAAATTTACAAAGGTACCAATTATTAACTAGGTTATATTTACTATTACTATCGACAAAATGCGTTTTAATATTTATTGGAAACAATTTGGAGCTTGTTCGATTTGATTGACTCAGAAATCAGAAATGTTATTTTTAATAATTAAAAAAATTATTAAACCACGTCGATTAAATTATTAATTAATTATAATAATATAAATATTAATTATTCACGCTATAAGAGGCAATTTACAAAGGACTTAACATCGTCTAAGAGTAGTTACTTCATAGAATATACTTGTTTCACAGATTCCTACCCAGATCCGTATAGTAATCCGTTTTTATATGCGTGGTTTGCTTGTCAACTGGTGTCCTCGCTGTATACATACACGTGGGATGTAAAAATGGATTGGGGTCTGTTCAGTTGCGGCATCAACGCCGAGAATAAGTTTTTGCGGGAAGAAATTGTTTATAGCCAAGGGGTGAGTGCTTATTTTGTTTTCGATACAATTCAGTCTTTATCTATAAGGAGTATCATAAAAATCCAGTCTGATTTTTAGTCTTTCAGAATAACGAGCATTAGTGTGATATAAATTTTACTAACGCCATCTATTGGTGGCTAGTGGTAGCATCACAATACATATGAGGCCTTTCTTTAAAAGCAATGTAAAAAAATATATAGCTGTTATTTTCTTTTCAGTATTATTATTTTGCAATTGTGGAGGATTTCGTTTTACGTTTTATCTGGACTGTGTCATTTGTACTTACTGAAAATAAATATGTGTCTGGTGATACTATGGCATCTGTATTGGCTCCTTTGGAAGTTTTCAGGTAAAAGTATTTTTATTTTTTATTTATTTATTTATTTACTTAATAATTACATACTGTAGTTTTCGATGGTCCCACACTAGGCATTGCCTGTCACGTATATTGTCAATATATATTATTAAATTGATACTGGTAAATTTTTTACCAGTTAAAGTGGTCTCGGATTCAATTCCTGAGTTCCTGAAACAACTATTTATTGGTATTGTTATATTAATTGTTTAAAAAAAAATTTTAAAAGTACATGAGTTAAAGGAAGCTTTTATATTTGTCTCTATTGCATAGTAATAATAGAATTATTTTTTTTAAATATTCTGTTTCAGGCGTTTCGTGTGGAATTTCTTCCGCTTAGAGAATGAACATCTGAACAATTGCGGTAAATTCAGAGCCGTGCGTGACATCAGTGTAGCGCCACTCGACTCTTCAGATCAAGCGGATATTATACGAATGATGGACCTTCCAGATGGTGTTATTAATAGGTATTTAAAGCGAGACTTAGTCGAGTTTCGTAATTAGCTTGGGTGTAGATGAATAGTACTGAGTGTTAATATAATTGGTTGTTTCAGGCGTTATTTTGCGGAAATTCATATTAAAGGAAATTATTTAAAATTATTTTGCTTATAATTCCCGCTACAACATTCAATAACTTGTCTCGACGCGTTTTGCCACTTCACGTGGCATCATCATGATGCCACGTGAAGTGGCGAAACGCGTCGAGACAAGTTATTGAATGTTGTAGCGGGAATTATAAGCAAAATAATTTTAAATAATTTCCTTTAGTACTGAGTGTGTTTTATCAATCTGAAAGATGTTATAGAGCGAATCTGTGCAAACCTGTCGGTGACTAGTAAACAATATTATATTAAAATCCACACTAGGCATTTTAGATTACACTTAGAGCGTTAAAAGACAAATAATCTCAATTAAACATTTTTTAAATTTCAGAATGGCAAAGAAGAAGAATCAAAAGAAAATGAAGGAAAGCGACAGAAGGCCACTTTTGAAAAAGGAATCCATACAGGATATACAATTAGAATTAGATCTATCATCAAAAATATTATAACTGTGATATTGTTATGAATGTATTGTTTTTAAATAAATATTATATTAAGTGAAGTTAATAGTAGTAGTAAATTTAATAATTTATTTCCAATATTCTGCCTGTTAATTAAAAAGACATGTAATGAACTAAGGTTACTTAAACACGAAACATCGAATTAAAACATTAACAATATAATGTTTCATTAATTCATAAGTATTATTTTTTAGATATAAATTGTTGTGATTATTGTGCTACCTTATTCCTAAGAGGGTCTAAATTCCTAAATTAAAAATAATTATTTTGTGAATATGTTAATTTTTAAATATAATATTATTATTTTGACGTTTTATTGTTTCCAAATTCTCCTAACATTATGTTACTGGTATGGTTTTGGGTTGGGTTTTCTGACGCAGTCTATGTTCCTTGTAGATAGTACCACTACTTTCAAATGTTTCATCTGAGTGGTAAATATGATGCCACAGTTCTCCAGAAACTATTTATAGAGTGAGGTATATATATATATTTAGAAATGACAGTCTATGATATAAGAACCTTTACTAAAGGCAAAATTTTAATCCAAATAATATAATGAAACAAAATAATAACGTTAAATACACAATATTTATTTAAAATAAAATTATGCAATTCTAAAATTAATAAAACATAAACCTTTAAGGTATATTGTTAAAATTATTTCCTCTGAGAGCAATCACCGAAGCTGTCTTTTAGTCATCATCTTGCATCAAATATACATTCATCCCCATTCATCAAGCCGTTTATCAAAGAAAAGCTGTTATCATAATTTTTTGAATTGCCACTCAATGACTGATTTTTTAAAAATACTTAAATTTTGTAAAACATATGACGTTAATACTACTAAACAGCGCTATCTGGAGGCGTGTAGTGGAATCACTCTACTACCTATCGCCTGGAAAATTATAGACAGTCATTCAACAGTGTCCAAAAAACACACCAACTTTAAAAATTTTGCAAACTTGCTTCAATACTACTCGATACTTTTTCGTGACTTTAATTAGACTATTATATGTTTAGGTCGACCTATCTGGGAACTAAAGCATGATACAGTACAGTAACAATACAACCCTATAGACCGAAGACATATATTAATAACGCAAGTATTTACTAACTTAGTTCAGATAATTGTTAAAATAAAAAATAAAAAAAACTGAGTGCACTCTCCTAAAAAAACATATTAATAATATTATAAAAAAATAAATTATTATTATTAGCTTATTGCGTGACTTGCACAGTACATTACAGCCAGCAAATTAGAACATTAATCAGCAAACAACCTTTAAACCTTATTGAAACACACCAATGGAATAGCCTCACCTCCACGATGCTCAATTTGCTTTCTAATTATTTGCCAATCACATCATGAGTAAAACAAAGATCTAATTTAAAATCTAAGAACGTAATGCTTCGAGGCGCGATTGCATTTCATCAAGAACACTTTCGTCTGGCTCCGGCTCAGCCTCTTTGCTTGTCGAGGGTGCTCCAACAGCCGTTGGGGGTGCTGGGGCTTCACCTAGTTTACCTTGCGTTAATTCCCAAAGAACCTGCAATGTGACATAATAGTTAAAATTTTAAAAAATAATTTAACCAGTTCCATCAAAGATCTAAGAGAAAATAAAAAAAACAAAAGGCAGCCTTATCACTGAGCAGTGATTTCTACCAGGCAACCAACCTTAAGGTAGTAAATCGCGAATTATTATTTAATTGGAGTAATATTACAATAATACATATTGAAAGTGAACAAAGCAAGAAGTCATTAATGTCGAAAGTGATATATAATACTAAGTATGTGTGATACAGATAGTACTAGCGCCATCTATCGTGTAACTGGAGAAGTTATCATTTTCCTATAATAGTTTTGTATTAAGATATTGCACTTGATATTAAGCTAGACCAGCGGTTCTCAAACTTTTTTGGCGAAGGAAAAAGCCTTAATATAATTATAAAAAACTGATTTATATGTATTTATGAATAATCATATTGCAATGTAATATTACATAAATAATATTTAGTTGGAATATTTAGATGTAACCTTATAATCTCCATTTGGTAGGTATTTTTTGCAGTATTTTAGCCCTAGGGGAACCACTTAGGAACACAACTTTGAGAATGGCTGAGTTAGAGTATAGTCTGTTGTATAGGTAATGCATGCCCAGGTAGACAGGGAACACTCCTTTCATTACACAGATTTGTTGTATTCATCCCTACCTTATCAACTTCACTCTGTGCTGCCTCCTCCATCTCTTCTTCATCCTCAACACTGCTCATAGTCTCGTCCAGCATCTCCTCGATTATACCTGCCTTCATCATTTCCTTTGATAACTCTTGCATTGTGTGAGCTACTTCCGGAAGACGGACTAAAGCTTGCATCGCTTGCATTACCTGAACAAGTGAATAATTATTATTAATATTAATTAATTAATATATTATAAGTAGCACACTCATAAAACCAACTTATTGAAGACAACTGTGCTTGGCAACATTTCCCTATTAGCAGCTGTCTCCACTCTTCAACAGCAGACTTAATAAGAATGACTGCTATATTATATTATTTTTCACATTTAACTTGGCTTTGAATTATAAATGAAATCAAAAGTAATTAAACTTTTAATAGTAATTTCGCTTTTTTATTTGACAGTTTTGATGGTTAGAGAACCTTTCTCACACAGAGAATATGAGTTCTATCTGATTGTAGCAAATATTTATTTTACTCTATACTGAAAAATAAATCAGATAATGTTAATTATGGTAGTCTTTTTTTTTATTCTCAAGTTTAATATATTTTAGTATAAAACAAATTAAATATGACCCAAAATTGAACATAAAATATAGGTTTATTCATGACATATTACATATACATTATTAGTAAATTCACAAGGATAAGTTTAAAAAATATATATTTAGTTTTAAAGACTCCTATTAATACTAGATAAAATGTCATATAAATTACCTCAGTTGATTTCTGCAATGACCCAGCAACTCTTAATGTGGCTGAAATAAAATTCAATTTTCATTTATTTATCTTCTTCAATATCTCTTTCAATGGTAGGTAATACTTGTATCATAAAGCTGGGACAACCAACATATGGTCATATTCCACCTATCCATCTATGAGCAGAGAGCTGTTATCACATACAAACATTCGCCTTCACTATGCAGGCTTACGAGGTGATTGATAGAATACACTAATCTTATACTCAGCTACATCAACTGATCCCAAAGCACGACTAGTACATTTCCATATTATTTATTACTTAATAATACAGTAAAATCATATAGAGTAAGTGAGTCAGAAGAGATGGCAGCCTTAATGCTAAGAAGTGATCTCTTCCAAGCAACCAACTCTGCTATTTAGAGCAATGCAGAAGAAAATTAGCAGAGAGTACAAATAGATACAAATATGGATAAACATATGAACTACACACTGTACACACTAAGACCGCAAATACTGAGAATTAACACAGGCTGCAGGATTGGAAGCCCTAGTACACACCATGTTACATAGATACATACATAAGCTAATAATACTATCAATATTTTATAAATATCATAAGTGTGTTTATAATTTTTTTAATCAATAATTTCTTATTCAACATAAATAAAATAGAAACCCTAAAACTCACCGAGCTGATTTTTCATTTGCATCTGTACAGAATTTAAATGTGCTTTGCTAGTATATATTTTACTAACAGCCTTCCTTGATCTAATGACTTCTTTCGCTAATATTGTACACACTTGCTTATCATTCTTTGTTGCTGCTTCTTTCAATGATCTTTTGATTTTATCCTCCTCTCTTTGTATAGCTAAAATACATATGTATATATACATATACCCTGTGCTATGACAACAAACATATCAAATCTAGTTAATTATCTTGACCATACTGTCTTTTACTATAATTGTAATATCATTACATTTTGTTACACACATTTATAAAATTGTTTCAATCGTTACTTATTAATATATAAATAACAAAAAGAAAAAGAAATGCAAATTAATGTTTAAACTGGATATTTGATATTTCAGTACATGCAGTATATTATTATTTTATTTTGATTACTGTCTAATGGTTGCAGTGTTTAAAGATTTATTAGTAAATATTTTTTTCTGCATAAAATGGAATAAGATATATTTAGTGATCAGGTAGTCACAGAACAAACTATGCCTAAACGCCATTTTTGAATAAGGGCCTTAATTCCCAGTACAATTACTTTGTTACAACTATTTAGGAAGGTAAATCTACAAAGAAAAGACTTTTACAAATATTTTCGTAATACAAGCATCAAAGGAGTACGCTCGTGACCCAATTTAAGGGGGAAAATATAACTGTTTCAATTACATTGTTAATTATCAACGGAAGTACGGTATAAATAAGACAGTGTGATTAATAAATTAAGACGTAAATAAAAGTATAAAATTAAGTAATTATTTGTTTTTAATTATTAACAGTAGTATGTTCGACAAATGTGTCCCATAATTTTGTTATAATTAAAACAAATTACCTCGTATTTGTCTGTCTAAATTGTAACCTTCCTTACGAAGTTTGTGTGTCCACTCATTAACCTGTAAAAAGCCACTAAATGCAACTAAACGAGTTTCATTGATAAATTAATGTAAAATAAGTAATATTCACCATTTCTTTAGGATTTCGCTCAGGAGATTTACCGAATAAACCCATTTTTCTGTATTTGTTTAGATGAAGACCCGAACGAATTTACAATTGTTTTGACAGTTTTGACACTCGCACTTGACAACATGTATGATCTCATTTTACATTTCTGATTCATTCAGTAATATTTATTTTGGTATAAACTAAACATTATGATTATTAATAGTTTGGGAATACTTAAAAAGTGATTCAATAACAATTTTTTATTCTAAATAAGTATTTATATTTAAGATTACGATATATTTGTTTAAAGCATTTCTATTAAATAAAAATTTATACCTTTAATTTTTGCGTTGCATGAAACGGAATTTAAAATCATTCTTGCCAGTTTGTAAAATGTTTTAAAAACGTAATTTATTATTACTATATACGTCTGTATAAAAACGATATAATTAAAGCAATATTAATATTTTCGTTTTCCTCTACAATTATCTTAACTGCATAAAATATTTAGATATAATATTACCGGCCAAGAAGATTTAAAAAGAAGAAAGTTGTTTTCTAATGTCAACACTGATCCTAATAAATGTCAGTCTGACGGGTAGGTTTTAATTTTTTTGCGGTCTTTGTGGTTTTGTTTGTGTGGGGATCGTAAATGAAATTACAACAGGCAGTATTATTATCGCTAGCAAAATTTAAAAAGGTAAGTACCCTATTTGTTGAATGTGAGTTATGTGGATAAATGATTGGGAAGAGAGCACGCGAGTTCGTCTTTTGTATTTCGCTAAGAAGCGTAATGTTTAATGTATTTTACAGTAAATTATTTCTTGTTTTAGTTGCAGAAAGTTTAAATACAATAACTTTATTTAGACCATTCATATTTTAAGAAAATATTAGAGAGGAATAAGTTAATACGGTTATTTCTTCTATTTCAATGCAGTTAATAAGTAATTTTTATTCGATAGTACTGGTGATAACTGAAAAGTAGGCAAAAGTAATGCCTTTATACTTAAGGCAAAGATCAAAAAACAGTTTGACTTATGTTTATACATAGAAGTATATGAAACACCTTTATTGCAACCAATAATAGTTGGCTTCCTTGCACCTGTGTTAGGTTAACCTGTATGACAGGTGTTAATCATCATTCTGTATGATGATGACAAGGTTATTGGTATTGTGAAGTGTGTTTTGTCATAATTATGATGAAGAAGATAGTTTTTAGTTGTTTTTCTTAATGTTTATCATAAATATATGATAGGAATACGTTCAGTTGTATAAATAATAATAACCTCTATGATCACTATTCTTTATTCAAAATTTTTATAAAAAAAAAACATGATTCAGTATTGGATTGTAATTATTTAATTATAATCTGTTCCAAATGTTAGGTATTGCTCATTCTAGGATCATTGGATTCGAAGCTTTCTGTACATTTTCAACTATATTATATAAATTTATTACTACAATTATATGTTATTTGCATCTTTTGTCATTGAATAAAAAACCTTCAAACAAGAGCTTTTGTTTAAATCTGCTTAAGTGACAGATACTTTATTTCTTTTAGGGTTAACTTCTAAAGTATAAAAAATAATGGATTGTTGTTTTGTATACTGTTAAGTATAAGTCAATATTGAATATAAAGATATTTTTGTTGAATTTGTTCTTAATCTCATTTATCACATAAAAATTCTAGTTTATATAATTATTTTGACTTAATGAGACTAAATTTTAAAAGTAATTGAGGGCTTTACGGTCATAGCTGCTGCAGTGAGACTGCATACATAGATTACAGGTACATGTCTTTAAAGTTGCCCTTCTAAATTCTACTTTTAAAACTAGAACTTGAATTGGTTATAACAAGTGTCAGAGCAACTTATCAATGTGGTCTGAATAAATATATTAACTATGCTTATGTCCGTTTGGGGTAGACAGAGACTGGAGTTCAGTGCCCTCAGAATGTAGTCATTCTTATCATACATGTTGATTGAAGGTGTTTTTTTTAAATGTGATCTTGTTATCCACTTCCGTAGGTTATAATAAGGTTTTTTTTTTTTGTATAATACCATAGGTTGCTGCCAAATATAAACGTAATAATATAATTGAGCTTAAATTAAATTTGTATCACTAATCTTAACTTTTTTTTTGTTTCTACATTTAAAAATGTCAGTGCTCAAAAAAGGTCGTTCCCACTGTAAGGTACTCACAGTACAATAGTAGATAACATATACAGTAAATCTTAAAAATGTTTTTGTTTATAATAATATAAAAATTAAGATATAGATAATAATTTGTAATTGGCACTACAAATTATGATTGCTATTTAATTAGAAATTTTATTTGCATATTGACATTTTTACACACACATTCACCCATAAACACCACATCAGAATTTTTTATGGCTTACTATTGCATTCTATTTTTTATTTAATTTGACGTTTCAGAAGCTTCACTTCTATTGTGTTTATGATGAGATAACTATTTTAATATTTTCAGTACTAAAAAAATTAATGTACCTATTTAAGTTTCACAATAGTGTTGATGTCCGGCGAATTAGCGCCCACTTGTGGTTGCGGCTATGCAATACGCTGTGTCCTTTTGGTCGGGTGACACATTTCCTCATGTCACTTAATAATGACAGTCATTAAGTGCAAAGTTTGATTGGTCAATGGATATATGAACTGTTTAGACTAGATATGTTCTTGATTCAAATTTGACAGAATACACGATCGATTTAGTCAGGCGTAATCGAGTTGAAAATTGGCAAATGTATTGTAAAACCAAGATTGTAATGTACATGATTTAGATTACTTTGACAACAGTATTTTCAGCACAAGTAATTCAAACCCAAGTAACGTTTATTTATAGAGCCTACCTACAAAGTTACATTAGAACTACATATTATAAAAAGCACTACTATTATATAAACTAAATGAAATTTTAATTATAGGATAGGACGGCATGCTCAAGGTGATAAAGGGATAGATACTACACTTCTAATAAAATTACAAAAATACATAAAAATAAAAAACAAGAACCAAATAGATGTAAGGAAGAGGGGAGAAAAAAAATATCACAAGTTTATGACTCTTTTAAAAATTGAAGCTAGCCAGTTCTTTCTCCTCTTTCTTAAATAGCTATCCTGTCGAAAGGTTTCTGCAGTTAATTTTTGTATTTTCTTTTCGCTCAGATATTTAACATATTATTATGAGCATAACAAGTTTTGATTATATGCTTGCATTAAAGTGCCCTAGTAAGTAGGCGCATACCATTGCAATTGACTGCAATTTTGTTGAATATTAACGATGTGCAGTCCGCGTCCGTTCAATATATAATAATATGCACTTCAATGCCAAGTCATCCGGTTTTTCAATACCAAAAGTAGTTTTCGATTTGCTAGAAAACTTACTAGTGTTTGTTTGTGAATTAGATCTTTCAGGCATGTGTCTTATTTGAGCGGATGTAGCCCGAATGCTGGACATGGACAGAAATAAAAAGAATACATATTATTGAGAACATCATTTAACCATTAAACCTATCAGATACTTATTGGAGATTTAGCTGCTGTATACTGGCATTGTCCACTTACATACTAATGTCATAATAATATATAATAAATCTACTATGATGTAGAAGAATAGCTGCTGTATAGGGGCATTGTCATCCTATTGTATACCTAAGGGTAAACATAAAATGACATAGATTATGTCCAAGCTTTTTTATCAGTAAGATATTCATCTAATGTGTAATATGATTTTTGAATAAGTTACTACAGGTACGAATTTTATCGACTACGTGAAACTATACTACTTAGATGCGTTACTGTACTGTGCACACTTTACCTCTTAAAGCTCGAAGAAGATAATTACTGTATGTATCTTGATATTTCGCCAAGCATGTACTACTTTCTAGTTTAATTCAGTTATGTTCGATCGACCCATTGTGTGGCATCGTTAATAAACAATAGGAAAACTACGTCTTATCTTTAATGATATGTTATGTTTTTTCTAAGATCGTTATGAAAAGAATCAACGACCCAGTGTTTGTCGAGTCAGTAGGCCATTAAACATACGCTAATTTAAGACTCCCTGAACTAGATAGATAAAACTTCTAAAGTAATGGAAAAATTTATATATTAAAGGAGATTCTACATAAAAAATTGAATTATTTTAATAAATTGAGTTAATTATTAATAAGTCCAGTCGTAATGGTAATTGAGTGTTGTTATGTAGGTTTGTGTTTTGGTCCTTCGAGCCGGATTATAATTGAAAATATTAGACAAACGTTAATATTTATTATGATACTGTAAAAACAAAGCTTATCAACACGAATCTATTTCATAACCGAGTTACGCATCGAACCAATTCTTTTCACTTATTTTTTTTAACTCTTAACACAATTTGTACGTTATACATTAATGCTTTGTTATTGATAGTAATATCAGTCTGTATAGAAGAAGTGTCGATGTAACGAAAAAATATAAATCGTGTAATGTGAATGAACTCTTAAAACACGAGTCATGTATTATATATAAATATATATTCTGGGCTTGGCTTTAGTTGAGGACCCCAAAACTGTACGAATAACGAAAAGGTTAGGTTAGGTTGGAGTTAGCTCTATATTAGTAGACGGCCGCGGTAGAAATGAGGATCTATTGCGAAGCAACAGATGGTGAATAGTTCAGTTCGGGGACAAGGGATTTTTGGTCTCTTGAATCGTTTGGTCGTTTATCCTATTTTTGTCCTGTGCATTTTGGTATCGTAACTATCTGTTAGTGTCTTATTAGATATTTCAATCGCAATGATATAGTACCATCTTGCATGCATCTGAGAAAACAATTAAATGAAGTCAAACATGGCTTCAGTGGAATTGGAATCATTGAAACCAACAAAGTTTAAAAAAAAAATGAATTCTTGTGAATTTTATTTGTAACTTCATATGTATATGTTTATATTTTGTATTTCAGTACATTTTCAACTAGCATAATGTTTCAATCTTTGCTTTCTTTTGCTTTTGGTTTATTAGTAGAAATACCTAAGGTCGCAATTGTACATACATAATTTCATATTTGAGTATGAAAATAAATGTATTATTACATATTAGTGAGGTATTCTTGTAATATGGGAAAAAACATTAGATACTAACGTGTGATAAAATACGTCCCATTATCACATGCGATGAGTCTTTTTAAAGTCACGCTATTTTGTAATAATTGTCAAGGCTGAATGCTATTATAAATATAGGTATAGGTATCATCAACAATGTACGTGAGTTATCAGTGTAAATTAATTTTTAATATTTCTAAAAATAACTGTTGGTAGAAAGTGTAATAAAATAATAGTATTGTGATTTTTATGTAATGTCTATTTATGTATATGGAGACGTTCATATAATAGTATGGTCAAGAGATACTTGGGGGGGATTTTAGAAATGTACTTTTTTGTTTAGAAAAAAAAATGATTCAGTAAACAGTAACGTTAGGGCTGGTATTTCAATTGTGACTTAGGTATAATGTGAAATGGAACAATGTAAGACCTTGTCCTTTTTTTATAGAAACTATGATAGATTTTTTAAAATATCTATGTACAGTTGGGTTAATTGGAAATCAATGCCGTACACCCTTTTATGTAGACTGTTATCGTTACTGAAAAAACGGCTCAAGTGTGTATACAAGGAAGGAGTTAATTACCAGAACATTAAACTTGTTGATGTGAACGTAGCCTAAGTGCGCATGTACTCGTTTTATAATAATATTAATAATTGCAATATTAATTATGTGTGTATTGAATTTTATCATGTCCACTGACATCGTTATAGGTCACGGCTCATAGGGGTTATCTGTTTCTGGGGGACGCGTGATCGAGGTTTGTGATTCAACGCACGATGCGATTACATATTTGTTTTGTATACAATGCGAATATATTGTTTTAGTATTTAATAATAATATGTTTTATCATTGCACAGGTCAGTATTTTTTTGTGGGTTAAAGTTGTTAACAGCTGATTATTCTTATTGTAGTGGTGTCGCTTTTTTTATCGCTTCAAGCAATTTACAAGGGTTGATAACTATTACGGTCAGAGCCCGATTTAACTAATTAGCCGCTTTTGGCAAAAATAAATTGTTACATATTTTTATTAAGTTTGAATCAATACTTTATACAATACTTTTAGTAGTTGCCATTCGTTCTTAACTTTACTACTTTGGCTATTTGTCCCCTCCCCGTCCCCGTTCTTTTCCCTTTAATTGATATTGTAAATGGGATTGTACAGATGCTCATCATCTGTGGGCTTATCACGAATTTTAGTCTGGCTTTCGAATCGAGCTGTCACAAGTAAAACGGATCTGTTAGAAATCGGGATCATGAATTTTTACTAACGACTAACGAGCACCAGCAATCTATCAAATGAACGAAAGATTGAGACGTTCGAAAATTAACAAAAAGTATCTAAAATATTGTAGTTCCAAATCCGCACGCGGTGGCGCTGCTAAAATTTCCATACAAATCGCTTGAAGCGAACTCGGTTCGAAAGCCAGACTAAAATTCGCGATAAGCCTCATTGAAACGATCTTGTTAAATTAACGCCTGAATTGGCCTGGATTTTATGTATGCATAGATAACCTTGAAAACGTTTCGCAGAGAGAATATGCGGGTCGTATTTTAGTAGTACAGAGTACAGACACATGGCTTCACTTCACCTAATATAAAAACATAAGTGTAAGAAAATAATTCAGGACCAACTTACTACTATCGTCAGATGCAAACCAAAATAACTTGTGATAGCCCTGAGAATACGATTGAATAAATATATAGTGTTGCATTAATATCTAATGTAGTGAATACACGCCACCTTACTACGTGTGAGGATAATATTGGAGCGTTCTTTAAAAATGGCCCTGGTTACATGTCAATACTCTTTTGTTTTATATACATCAATTCATTACCTATATCTCATACACCGTTCGCCCTCACCTCTTATATTAGCGAGTAAAATATCAATAAAATTATATCACCAGCTAAAGTAGAATATAATTTATTCAATGAAACAACTCAGTCAATCGTGACTCCATTACAAAAGATGCAATCGTGTTCCATTTGTGGTCTCGACATATCCCAGGGATTGCTTTTGTGTATGAATTACACTGAGTTATTGTGTGCTTGGGTGGGTTATTGTGGTCGCTACAATGTAGTGGGGTTTTTGAGTATATAAGAGGGGTAGGCAGACTGATGATGGTTGTAAGTGGCAATCATACATTCGTCACTTGAAGCCGGTATAGAGGAAGCAACTGTTGCCTGCATGCATTTGTCTTTGGTAGCATTTGAACATATAAAAAAAGGTATAGATTCGTGACGTCATGCAAAAATATGTGAAAGAACAGCCTTCAAAATAGATGATTCTTTGAGTTAAAGCTATTTATATCAATGACACAAAGAATGTTTCAGACACACAACACAGTACGCGATGATTTTTTCCAACTAAGATAAAGTCTAATATTTTTGTTGTTGTCGAGATGCACGTGTAGTGTTTTTAGGTGTTTTGAACTCTGACCTTGACTTTGGTTGGATTTTTTTGCATTGATTTTAAGGTACAATAAGGTACAATCAATATATCTAAAGTAATTATACATAATAAAGTGTATGTGGAGAGAAAAATTTGGCGCTCTATAGTCTGCCTTAGTTGGGTTTATGATTGTCTAATGATTAGATTTAAAGGGGGGTGCGCAATTTTCTTATGATGGTTACTTAACCCAATCATGACATGGTAGCACCATCATTTTCAAAGTAAGTGGCATGTCTTCATTTATTGATCGCTATAAAAAATAAAAAACTAATAAACGTGCATTTTGAACTATAATTGAATGTGGTAAATTTTCCAATACCTAATTTTCTTTGTATTCTATTGATATTAAATTTAACTATTTTGAAATATTAGGAATTTTTAGATCCGGTTCTGGAATAATATCAGTGATAAAAATGTTATTGATAACAATTAGGATTTGGACGTTGGAGCATTGTTAATTATTCTTATGATACTGATATGTCAATTAATATCCTAGTATTTAGCTAAACAAAGACAATCTATAATTAGAGTCTAGACTTAGGTCTTTAGCTTTTGCATAAGGATGTGCACTTCAAAATTGTGTGTATGTTGGTATGCTTAGATATGACTTTTAAAAAATACATTATATTGTACAGGCTATGATTGGTGAGTTTTTTGTGATTTACTTTTCGTCATATGCCTTTCTGGTATCTCGGGAGATTTAGACCCATGTGAAATAAAGATTTTTGATTTTGAATTATATTATATGGGTATAAATAGATGCCTTAAGGTATACCCTTTTGATTTCTTTATGTTAGCATTGTGATGCTAAAATTTTCATGTGGTTCGAATTTTATAACTGAAGAGACAAACATCAACAAATTATTAATATGTATTTATTTTTAAGTACTACATACTGGTTGTATAATTACATATTAATTACAGTGGGCGAGTGTCGAGTGCAAACATTTTTAGGGCATCTATAAAGCAGTCAACCTTACGCTAAATTGTCTGTCGAAGAGCTGTTTAGATTGAAAGTAGATTTGCCATAATATTTAAACTGATCATAATATTCGATTTAAAGTTTTCTACAACGAATATTCTTATTAGATTTTACTTTATTTTTGTTCATTAAATATGACGGAATGTACAGTAAGTAGCATCAGTATACGACCTATTTAGTAGCTACGTTTCGGGGTTTCATTGAAGGAATAATATTGAGTCATCAATCTGTTTAGAAGTGACGGTTGTTGACGTACATATATCTAAGAGTATTTTTAATTTTATAAAATATCGAGTATTATTCTCTATGTACATGAAGAGCGTCTCTGTTAATCTGAATGGAGCAAGCTTGTCGCACACTAGCTTAAGATCGGAGTGTGGTCATTTCAGGCTATTATACAAAAAAACCTCCTATGTCCATAACAATTGTATCCGTATATTATGTTACAACTGATGCTAGGCCACAAATTATACTTCCTTTGGATTTGTACTCGCAAACAGAATGCCAAAGACCTGGGAGCTAACCGAACCGTAAAGAAGCTGCGATTGTTTTTATAATTTCTGTGTTCATTGCTCTTTCTTTCTCTCTCTCTCTTCCTAGGTTATGTTTTGTTTATTGGAAATGACGTTTAATATTCACTTCTTTAAATAATTTTATATGGTTGTATTTTAAGTGTACTCCGACGGGTGCGTTCTCTCGTTTGATAACAACGTCGGCGAAATATGGCGTGATTATGTTTAGACAAATGAAAAATATTTAATTAGTGAAGTCTATTTTTAAAGCAAACATTAAAATTTTCAATGTTTTGAACGGAAGTTTTCTTATTTGAATGTAAATCTGTCCGTGTTGGACTTAGTATTTATGATAATTAGTTAGTTTGCCATCGATTGATTGCTTAGCTTATTAAAGTGTTATTTTAAAGCGTCCATACGTTGTCAGCAATGGATGCGCGATAAGAAGAAGCGTCGAGTTAAATTGAAAATGATTTGGTAGAGGTCTTGGCGTGCGAATTGGTTTCTGCCAATCAGTAGCCCGCGCGTCCGTGTCGTGCGCAGACGCGTGCGCGTCATCGTTTTGGTTTTAGACGGCGTTATTATGTAAATCTAGTTCAATTTAGTGCATTTTTTTGATATTCCTTTCCTCCCCTCTACACCACCCTCTTTGTTCTTGTGTTAATTTAAATCTGCTGAAATCATTCCAAGTGGTTTTGTTTCATAAATATTGCGTGTGGTCAGTGTTCAGTAAAGGTAATTTTTATTTGGAGTTTTCAGTTTCGTATTATGGTTCTATACAGTATTATTTCTTCAAATGCTAATAAGTATGATGTTTTGAAGTTTAAAATGTCACCATATAAACCGATATGAATTTGGCTTACCTGTACGTCAAAATAGTCTGTATTGTTATAGGGGTATAAGAGATAATCGCGTGCGATGAAGGGACGGTTAATTTATATAAATCTATATTTGTGACACATAGTCCGGCTTCTTTTATACGATTTCACTTTTCGATTTCGCTCATGATATAAAAGTAGAGTTTTTTATTTATAATGTAAATCGTTTTTTGTTTATTTTATTTTTAAACGACTAAAGACTCACAATCTTGATAGTACAAACAGATGTACATTTTAAACTTACTTACCTCCATATGTATCGTGACCTAGCGGTTGGAAGACATGATAGATTCTTGAAGAAAAAAAATCCGCCTAAACATGTATTTTTTTATAAATCAATATAGGTAGCAATTCGTAGCTAGACTGGTGGACTTCTCGGGGAAGTATCATCACTTTTAAGCTTAAAGATTAGCTTGAAGTATATTCAAATCGGTATAGTAGAGATGATTGTTGCTTCCAGAAATTTCGCTCCAGCTTAACATGTGTCATTGTCACTTCATATGTCAGGCTATTAACAAAAAACAATTGAACTCCGTGTATGCTTCAATCTTTAATGTATCCAGCAATTTGAATATTAATTTTTTAATTGCTTAGTATTGAATGTGAATTTTAAAATAATAAATAATGATAAGCGTTTCTATTATGTGTTTAACTTAACCTTTGGTTATTGGAATTTTAATTATCTAATTATAAAATCAAGTGTATGCATTTGTCATCGCTTTGTGTGTATGTGTGTGTGTGTGTGTGTGTGTGTGTGTGTGTGTGTGTGTGTGTGTGTGTGTGTGTGTGTGTGTGTGTGTGTGTGTGTGTGTGTGTGTGTGTGTATGTGTGTGTTTTTCACCTAATTAAAGTTTAGGTCGAATGATTGCGGTCTCCCATCCGAATTGCATTTGTGTATATGTTTATTTTATTATATTATATTTTAGTCGAGCCTTTTCTAAGTGAAAGCTTTAAAATTACTCCCAACAGTTTGTTGTAAAGTTTATAGCAATTGTATGAAAGTTGGCTTTGAGTAAATAAATATATATAAGTAAATCAAAATTTAAAATCTCTATTTCACATAAGTCGTTGTGGTTATTGCGCATTGTCAGAATCTACCATGATTTCGGAAAGATATAAAAGAGAAGAAATAACAAGAAACTCGCCTATCACACATAACTTTTCCAATATAGGTATTTGGAGTCTCTGATGTATAATAATAAAATAGATTGAATATATAATTGTTACAATGTATTGTGAACAATAAAAGGTAGAGAAAGACAAGAAAGATGACAGTGACAGAACAAATGTCAAAAACCTGAGAATTTAATACAATTTTATATTTATTAGGTATTAAACATAAGCACGCTATAACTATGTGAACGGTGAACCATGTTTACGTTTATTGTGCGACGTATTAAGGTGTAATTTTGTTTTAAAATTTAGATCATCTTTGTATTATTTTTTTTTTAAAAAGTGTATTTGATCAGTTGTTTGGATTATTCAATGTAGCTGTTATGATTATTGTTTTAGACTGCGTTCGTACCGGTAGTGTTACGGCTGGCCGGCGCGGCTGTTCGTCGTAATCTTTTACTTTAACCTTAATAAATTTGAATTCATTTGGTTTGCCGGATTACTTCGGATTGTCTTTTCACCTTTGTTTAAGAATATCTGTTCATATTTTCGTAATGATTTCTCCGACGTGTTCGTTTAGCGGTCTGCGTTCATGTCGACTGTTAAAAATAACTTCTCCAGCCGCTTTAGCCTTCGAGTTATATCGGGATTCCCTTTCTCATCTTTTCGTACGTTAATAATGTTTTTTGGTGTGCTTGGATTATTTGTTGTGACGGTCTTGTCTGCCTCTCTCTCACACATGTACTGATAGCAATACATGCTACTCTTTACTTGTTTAAAGGAACTTTGTCGTTTGTAGAGCTAGTACGAGTTTTATTTGTAACTATTAATTCAACAAACAAAATACTATTCGAGTGCTAATAAAATACTATCTGTCGCCGCAAAATATATTCGGTTCTAACTATAGTAAAAAAATGCGTACTCGTGGCTCTGATTACGTACAAACATAGGTGACAAAATATTTAGAACGATACCTAAGGCCAGCGTGTTGTGATACAACGCATTCGTACATTGCTGCGTATTGTCGATGTGTAGACACGATAATGCTGAAACGACTAGCATTCGACCGACATTATCCGAGATTGACGTGTGTGTTTTTGTGCGACTCTTTTTTTATATTACATTCGAAATGAAATGAAATTAGTTTATTAGCATAGGCACTAAAGGCGTGTAATTGCTCATCATTGGGTTAGACTCTACAATCGTCAATCATAGCCTGTATATGAAATAATTAGCAAAAAAGAAACTGAATTTTAATTCAAAGAAAAAAAAAGATCGTATACTTATTCTATTTTAAATTTGAATTGACAAAGGCAATTGGTTGCTCAATTTGTTACGATATTAAACAGCAAAATGTGATTTGCATACAATCTATTCAGCTGTATGAATCAGACGTTTGCAAAATCGCATATTCTTTATCGGTGCAGAATTTCGATGTCAATATACTGTCGCCCACATATGAAACTTTTATTCGCTTGTGAGTTCTTATGACGAATGCTATAAGAGTTGTTTTCGGTGAGTGTGACTTGCTATCTGCACCCACACGTGTTAGGTGCCGTTATATTTATTATGTATATGGAGAGTTTCCTAGCCATGAATGCTTGTTTCAAATTTTTTATTTGTGCCTCTTGATTGGTCGCTGTGACGTCTGGAATTTGGTAAATCATGACGTCATTAAAATGTTTATTCTAAATCTAAAATGTGCGTGGACGGACGCATTGACTATTCAGGAGTCTATCCTGTAATAAATGGATTTTTATTTATAATTTTTATTGTCATAACTGCATAAAATTAACATGGTAGGATCTTCAAAATAGCAAGTTTTCAGGAAAGCGATTTAAAGTTGTTAATGTGCATAGTTTGTTTGTGTAGATTCTTCGTTGTTGTATCTCAGAAACCATTGAGAAAATGTTAATATATATTTTTTCAATGAGGCTATTTCAACAAAAAATAAATTAAAATTGCAAAAACCGTTCCGACTACGTTAATAGGACTCGGTGATATGATGTTATTGTTTCAAAAGAGAAATCCAAAAATAAATTGAAATCTATAAAGATCAATCAAAATAAGCGATAAAGCGCTTTCGCTAATATTTATTTTGTATTATGTGATTTGTGTTCTTTAAAGGCGATAGCGCGATAACTGTCGTTACTCTCTTTTGTATAATTTTTCTTTGATAACAATGTTTTTCCATTGTTTAGATCTTCTTTTGTTACATAAATCTATTTTTGCTGTTCTTGGTCTAGCTCTAGACTTATCGGGATCATCTGTTTCTTTTACCTATGCTTATTGTAACAAAATCAAGCAAAATGTTTTTCTATATTTGTGTAAAGAGATTTTGTATGACAGAAAATATCATTTTTCCTTCCAGATCTTTGACTTAAAATTTTATTTAGAAAATTGGTGGTTAATTTAATTCAAGTACATATTCGAAAGCTTTGCAGCCATCGTTCAAAGTCTCAAGTTCAAAGTGGTCTTTTAATTATTTAGTACTCTTGATTTTTTTAAAAATCAAACTGAGATTACGGTTCTCCTTTAAAAACTCGAGCATTAGAGTAACTCATAATTGACACATTATTTGAATTAACGACTTCAATTGCGCAGTTGCTAACGCGCCAGTCCGCTATGTTGAGGTTCGCTTTCCAGCCGAAATGGAATAAGTATTTATAAATATGATGTTGTTACTTCTAAAAAGTACATATTTCCTTCGGGTCTAAGTGTTATATGTTCGTGTTGTTATACCGATAGAGAAATTATACCTACGAACATTATATTGTACAGGCTATGATTGGCGAGTTTCTTGTGTTTTCTCCACGTCAAATCACATAGTTTCTGATTATACGTAAGAGCCTAAAGGGATCTATGCGCAATAAAGATTTTTGATTTTGATACCCGTAGTAACGATATCTTAATTTAAGGTTAGGTTAAGGTATGTGTGTCTTATAATAAGAAAAAGTATATAAAAAAGAATCCTTGTTCGAATTGCCATGAATCACTGTTGTATTGTCATAATTCCATCACAAATCCTATAATTAAATTAAATGATAAAACCTTGATAAAATTTCATCAGATTAGCAAATTAATGATAGATGATTCGATTTGTACCTGTATCTAAGAGCACTCACTGTTTTTTTTTTAGATTAAATAAATTTGCACTACTTATCTGCGGGGCGAAGTTCGTTGCTGTCGTCGCTTATCTTTTTGTTAATAAGTTCATTAAGTTTATATTCATCACGTACACCATCTGTGTTGGTTACAAAGTCTAGCTTTTCGCTCAATTAATTAGCGACTCGGTCTTTGTTCCTATCGTTTATTGCTTTGTCTTCTATTACTAATACAACAGATGCGTTACAATTATCGAATGGCACAATTTTACCCCTCCACAATCCCAACGGGTATGATTGATTATTGAAATATTCTAATTTCATTATCTGTATTGCAAATTGGGTCGTTTTTGTTTATTAGTTAATGTCATAACGATTGTTTTGTTCAATATTATCGGTTATTGGTGATTGCGAATCATCACGTCACAACGTCCAAGTGGAACGAGATCAAAGGGCGTTGTAGGTCTAATAAGTTTATATGGTGACATTTGCGTGATCAAAGTTTAGTGTAGCTTTGAGGGTGACATCGGGCGGTCGTCCGTTGTCATTATTAAAAATTACAGCAAAAGTAAAATCGATTTTATTTTAATAAGATCTGATACTGAATTTATCCTTTCGCAGATCGCAATCAACTTTATCTCTAGCATTTGAAGTAACAATTTCAATGGACTTTACGGATGTGTGGTTATATTGTAAATACTGTTACCTAATGAACATTAATAGAATTTAAGAATTTCGGACCTTGAAAAGAAGTGACAATTTTCGGTGTGATTTTTGGTGATGTAGTGTTGTTATTGACATTTGTGTGGAAAAAAAATGGACATCAATATGTGGCATGTGGTCGAAAACGTGCGGGTCGCCAGTGGCGCCTTTGAGTTGGCCGTTTTCACCGCAATACTCTACTGGTTCTTCACTTCAAGGTCAGTTATGGAAATGAGTTAGTAGCATTAGCTGCATTCATATTCGGCTCGACTATTCAAAATTTGCACGTATATTTTATATTAGAGTTGATTTAGAAGTAAATAAATAAATAAAACAAAAGCCCTCTATGATTCCTAATTTAATAGAATATTTAATTTTTATTAGTAGCTTCAGTACCTAGTCATTGTTTTGGCTGTATTGTTTTATTGCTGTATCACATTTGAGTTATTAAGAATGGCCTAGAATCCTTAGAAATGTTTATTCACATCACGGCGAGAATTGAACACCAACGAAATATAAATTCAATTAGCGCTATCCTGTTATTGTATTGTACGTCCCCTTGTTCATTTTTAGAAATAGAAAAAAACTTATATGAGATCAATTATGTTATAATTTATCTTAACTTGTTGTATTAATTTCTAAAACGAGCTCAATCGTGGAAAATGATGCACGAGAAAAGCCAGAGAGAAATATTTTTTGACAAATGTTTTTTCGTTCAGTAATTAATAATTACTAAAAGTTTATATATACTATAGTTCGTACGGTAATTTTTATTACGTTTAAAAATTCGACAATTACTAACGAAATTGTAGATATTTAAAAAAATGGGACGTTTATACTATTAGTTAGTGTTTGTTATCTTCTTTCTGTCTTCTGCATCGAAATAGATTTTCGATATTACATCATTGTATGTGCGATCTTAATAAAGATGTTCTATTGTTATTTTTTCTTCACAAACATGCGCCTTGCTTTGTTATTATAATGTTCCTTTGTTTGAACTACTTTGTTTTTCCATACTTTAAAAATATGTTTGGATTCTAATTCATTTCATGTATCGCTGGAACCTATTAACATTGTAGAATCTATAAAATCACAATTTTACATGAGAGCGATTTCAAGTTGTCATTTGTTTTATTCATTGCATAGTTTGTGTGTAGATTTTTCGTTGTTTGTACTGAGTATCTTAGAAACCATTGAGATGATGTTGATTTTGTTTTTTCATGAAATGGGGAATTATGTTTTGAAGATATTTCAATAAAAAACATAAATTGGCAAAATGTTAGTTCCGAGTATGTTAATAGAATCCGACGATAATGATAACTATAGTACAAATCCTACACCAGGGATAGTTAACCAGGAAGGAGTATATGTGGTTCTAGACCCGAGTCCCATTCAGAATTTCATTTTTGTGCTATTGTATTTTTAAAATATTATCGTTCCGTATGTGTTTCAAAATATCTTTTAAATTACTGACAACTAATATGAAAGTGCAGTTTTTTTTGTTTACTTTTAAAATATGTGTTCAATTGCGGCAAATTTTGAAAAATGGCTCGGAGTGTCAAGGAGCTTATACTACACTCCTTAGCTTCAGTCCATTACATGCGCGTGTGGATAATAATGCTTTTATTTATCTAAACCGGATCTAGCCTGATTAATTCTTTGGAGTTATTGTTTCGATAGATTACTAAAATAACCGTTTTATAGATAATCTAAATTCTTTATCTTCCTATGTATATAAATAATATTATAACGATTTTATTGTTGTCTATTGAACTTTTTTGTACGAAGATAACAGCACTACAGCTTTTGTTTTTTTTTTTAATTTTTTTTTTTAGAAGTAATGTGACACAATCTATTATTGTGTTAGTTTTATAGTAGATACCTACTTTGTTTAATTAAATTATTAATTAAAATAAATATTGAATAATAGTTATTAATGTATCGACATCTAACTCTAGTTGTTAGTAGTCACTTTTATGGCCTAGTAGAATTCAATTGAGAGAATTTAAATTAATCTTTGGGAAATTGACGATTCATAAGAACAATGTTATGTGTATATTAACGAATATGTCTTCATACTGGGTGATCCAGTTGGATGTTTGGAGTCTAAGATGCGGTCTTATTGTCAAGTAGCAAAGGTTGGGGCACGGAAACCTTCCACAATTTGCACAAAACAAATTTGCTATAAAGGTTATGTGCATAGTGTTAGATCCTGTCGCCTTAAATTTGCACTCCCAAGACAAACTTATTTTCCGATCAGGAATACTAGCGGTCGACGATACGGTGATTTTTTGAAATGTGGGAGGTTCCCGTGCCCCACCCTGAATTATAAATGAGTCCAGTAACATAATATTTTTATACAAAATTTACAAGACGTAAATGGAATCCCATGTCTTCAAGTGCAGCTGGATGGAGATTGTAATGACTACCACCGTACTAATAATTAATTTCAGGATTTTCAGTAAATAAATATTTAAAAAAACTGACCATAAGGATGGACTTTACTAATGATATTTAATACTGTATTTTTAGCTCCAAATGTTCAACTGAATCACCCATCATATCTCTTGAATGTTACTTTACAGGTTGTCTGTGTGATCAATTAATTTGTTGAACAAATAATCTGTAACTGTGATACTAATGTATAACAAATGGCGTGTGGTCAAGTCCTTATCGAGATATCAACATTGGCTCAATGTCATCTGGAAAGTTTTTGTTAAATTAGTTTAAATCTACGGATATATAGTAGTTGTCTGTTCTTAGATTATTAGTTTTTGTCATTTATTTTATCGCTATTTTAATTAAATTTAAAATCATCACTCTCAATTAGTAGATATACTTTTTTATTAAATTTAATTATTTACCGTAAGCAATCATGTTTTACTATTATGGGAGGTCGTCAAATCCTTCTATTTCTTCTTACTTACTTACTTCTATATCTATTTTCAATCTCACAAACGTGTTCGTATGTCTTGTTTTCATATTATTGTGGGCTGATACCTGTGTGGTTGCACCGTGGATCTGATCTAATTTTAATTCTTGTGAATTATGTGACTTATGTAATGTTATTTACTTTTTTTTTCTGATTGAAAATTCAGTTTTTTTTTTTGTTAATTATTTTGTGTACAGGCTACGATTGACGAGTTTCTTGTGGTCCTTCTTCTCGTCATACGCCTTTCCGAAGCCATTATAGATTCAGCAATATAGATAGAGCAAGCGCACGCCTTTAGTGCCTATACTAATAAACGATTTTCATTTCATTTCTTAAAGAGAATTCTGCCAGTATTATCGCGTGTCGCTTTTCATTAATATTTAATTATAGTCTAAACTCGACAAAATAAAGTTCACAGACGTTCGGACCTTGAACCTGAGACGTATGTAAAGTTTTAACGGAATTATAAAGTCCAATGTCAAATTAAATACATTATAATTTCAATGTGTTATCAGATAATTTGTTGATATAGTGTTTTGTTTTTTAGTAAGTTTTGATTTAAAAATTTTTCTTGTATCCATGTCATATAACCTAAAACTAAATAACCTTCTGTATAATAATGATAATATTACACTGTGAGATTAGTGTCGAAATACAGATGCAATCGTATGTATTTTAGGATATATCGTAATTAAGTTTTGCTTTTAGTTATAGGTTCTTGTAATTTAGTTTAGCATCTTATTGGTATTTCAGTTAATTTATCAAAAATATTAGTTTATTATATTAAGCATGCTTTGTGAAATGAAATTAAGCGCTATTTCATCACAAAACACTGTATCTTATAGTGTGTTATTATTAGTTTTACACGTCGGATCTGCTAACCACAGGGAGAACTGTAGTTTCAAACTACGGAGGGTGTTAGTAGGAAGTGATTTATACTATTATAATTAAATGTGTTATTGAATAAGATCATACATAAAAAAAATTATAATAAAGTGAATAAATAATATAGCGTTATTTGTTTATGTAAAAGAAATGAAAATGAAATCAGTGTATTAGCATAGGCACTAAAGGCGTGCGTTAGACTCTACCATGACTTCGGAAAGGCGTATGACGAGAATACCACAAGAAACTCGTCAATCATAGCCTGTACATAAAATAATTAACAAAAAAAAACTGAATTTCAGAAAAAAAGTAAATAATAATTTATAAATCACATAAGAATTAGAATTATACAGCATAGACAAGAATATATGGTGTTTATTTATTCCTTCCCAAATTGACTTGGAGTAGTTACGGCATAATGGCTTAAAGGCATGGTGGAGGCGACTACTGCCTGCCTTTATTTTTAGTGTCGGATTAGTATAAAACTTATAATTGTTTCATTGTTACAGCCGCGTCGCCGATATGCTGGAAGTAGTCGGCGAACGCGTCGGCGGATGGTGTGGTCGTGAGGCGACCGGCCAAGCAGCACTGCGACAAGTTGTTCAATCGAGAAAAAGACAACAGTTTGCCGATGTCTACTCTAAAATTGACAACGACAGAGTTGTTAGTTGTTTTTTTTACTTATTATGATATTGTTAAAATTTGCAGTCGATTTTACAACTTTAATGTAGTTTTGGAGGGAAATCATATTAAACTTTTTAATAGCTTATTTGACTAGTATTAACGGTCATTTAATTAGGAGTAAACGTTTTGATGTTTCTGACCTTAATTTTTTTTTATTCACTTATGTAATGTTCTTATAATATTTTTTCAGATTCGCACAAACGCATTGGCTAGAGTGAAGGAGGGGCCTGTAGTACCTCCACCCGTATTGTCGAGTAGACCGCCAGCTGGACTGGCTTGCATGAGATGTGCACCTGTTTCGCGGGTGAGTGGTGGACCTATCATTATTTAATTTTTATTCAGGCATTATATATGTCAGGTTACTTTTAAAAACAATTCGTGTTGGTTGACAATAATATGCTTTTAAACACGTGCTAAACTTAAAACCATTTCGAGATATATTTAAAAAAACTTTATGGAGAAAATATTTAAAAATAGAATGAAGGATTATGACCCGCAATCAATCTTATTAGTGAGAAAAAAGTGAAGTATATTGATTCGTTTGAAACGCGGCAGTTGACAGTTGAGTGGCGTTTATTTTTAAATCTACCTTTCAATCCAAGATAATATATTACAGAAAATTATTATAAAAAATGACGCTTCTAACCGTACTGATTCATCTGTCAAAACACACTTTTATGTGTTTGTATTTTCCTTTCACATCATTTTATATTGATCGTATGGTTCGCACAAAAATGCATTTTTCAGATATTGAATTATATAATAGATATATATATAGAATGATAAATTTCATGTTATCTGGCCTTTATGCCGAATGTCATTAGGTCAGTTTTCTTCCACGACTCGTCTCATATCATGGCATCTTTATTCCAAGTGTGGTAGGGGTCAATTTGGCTTTAGTTATCACGTGCTGAACACGTAAGCCACGTGCAATGAATACATTGTTAGCTCGTGGAATCTTTAAGGTCATCGCCACGGTCGGTTTGTGTCCTGCCTCCATAATGTTTGGTTGCATCTCCAACATTCCTGCTTGCCTATCTGCCTTCTGACTCCCATGTTTTGTACACTACTGCTCCATTGTCAGACAGAATATTCACATTTTTCTACTATGAGAATTCGCATAGCACCGATGATGAAATGATTGCGCTTTAACCTGTATTTTTCACGGTCCCCTCCTGTACTTAACTGGTATGTTTGGTATTAGTTGAATCACTATTTATTGGTTTATTATATATTTGACGTTATATTTTCCCTGTAGGACTATAAGAATCAGAATTTTAATACGATCGAAGGGTAATAAAATAAAATAAATAATCCGTTTTAGGACAGCCTGTATACTGTTAAAAATATTGTTTTCGATAAGTATATGTTGGCCTATCTCAGTAATAAATCATTGTGTGTTAGTATTTATTTGGAATTACTTTTAAATTTTCTTATCAACGTTATTTAAAAGAAAAGTCTTTATGTGGAAACTGCCTCTGTTTATTCTCTTATAGCGATGTAGTATTTTGAAATAATACTAATGTTCCGTCGTCAATGACGCCACGAAAATAAAAATTGTGTAATTGTCTATTTTGAACAATATTTTTCGTATATAAGCCACGCCTCTCACTTTTACAACGTTCGTAAATATTCGGATTTTCCTGGATCTTATACCGTTATTGTATTGTAGTGGCTATTTTAAAAAACCGCGATTTGCCATTTCGTTCGTTGACCTTACGATAGCTTTCGTTCAAAACAAAGTTATTACGCTACGAGTATTGATAAATATATGGATTGCATAATTATAGATATGTTATTGAATTAAATTAATACATTAATTGGTTAGTATATTCTTGTGATTCGTTTCACAAATATTTAGTGATTAATTTTGCAACGATTCCGCTATTCACACATAGATGGCGTTGCTTGAAATACATCACACATTATACATTACGATAAAAATTAATATGAGTATGCCTAAGTGGAATATTTTTATTTTACACAGAGTATTTCATAAGAATATTAATTCCTTTGATATCAAACCTCCCTCAACCCCCCCAACCCCCTTTCTCCCTCTCGCACCTTTTATGTGAAAATTATTTACTACGTTTTATTTTATTTATAAATCGCTTCTTGTCATTTCTGAGAAATACGAGTATGTTTGTGTGTGTACTATATTTAACTGGTTTTCTTTGAGGAACACCCTATTTGGTAGACCGTCTGTATGGTTGAAATTTACGCACCGCTGAAGGCTGAATATTCCTTCGATAGTTGCTCTTAAATCGAGGGGCGTAGGAAAACATTATAAACAATATATCAGCGTCGAATAGTCCAAACCAAGGTAATTAGCGAATCTTCGAAATAACGCGTGTTGCATATTGATTGTGGCCGTGACCTAGCCTTGCTGTAGCCGTTGACTTGATTATGTCATAATCATAAAAATGTCGACTATGAGAATTAACGGTCTACTTTATTTTGACCATTAAAATAATTTACCAATGATGCAAATCCTTGCATTAAGTTAATATGTTTCTTTTTTTTTCTCTCTTTTTTTCTTCCTTAAATCTATTTGGTTTTGGCTTTTTTATTTTTATTATTGTGTAACATCTAAACTATGTATTTTTGGAATTTCTATTAGAAGTGTTATCTATCCCTTTATTATCTTGAGCATGCCGTTCTATCCTATAATTAAAATTTCATTTAGTTTGTATAATAGTAGTCCTTTTTATAATATGTAGTCATAATGTAATTTTGTAGGTAGGATTCATAAATAAATGTATTGTGTATCATCTATTCTCCTTTACGAAACTAAAATTATTCGAAAAGATAATATGGTAATTAAAAAAAACAACTATTTTTAAATGAAAAGTAATTTCAGTAAAAACGCGAAATATTTAGCAAAACAATGGAATCTTCTAGATATTGATTGAAATTTAAATCTTAAATACATATTTTAATAATATAGATAACAAAGATTTTTAGCTTTATCAAAAACTTGTACATATTGCGTATGTTATATCTAATCGTAAATTAAACACGTGAAATAATGTGAGTCACTCTTGGAGTCACGGGTTTGATGCTCATCTGACATAAATACTTAATGCAAGGTAAAGGAGAAACAAATAAATTACTGGCCACATTTACAGCTGGGCTTGATTAAAAAGGTTTTCAAATTTTCATCTTTTTTTTTTAATTAATGAATTCTGAAATAAGAATTATATTTAAATTGAATGATAGAATATAATTCTGATTCATATCTTCATGAATCTTGTCATTCTTCTGTCGTCGAATTACTCTATCAAAAAAGGAGACGTTACAGTACGTATTATTGTAAACACCAATTCAAATGCGTTCGATCTTAATGAACGTGTTGAATTTCTTCGAAGTTACGAACCCGAGACCTTGATTACACGTGTTTCCTTCCGTAAGCCTACTAACATTTCAAAAATAAAATGTACATAACTGCTGCGTTCCCGTTTCTGTATTTTTTCTATAGTAAAACGCAAACACTATAGTTATGGGTTTCACTGTTGAAATACGTACGTACAAACTTTACTGTAATATAAATTAATATTATTACGTTATCTGTTACTAAATTATCATTTTCGCATGTACCCACCCGATCGCGCTCGTATAATATAATGGACAAGGTCGGATGATGGCTTACTGTCACTAGGTGTCATTTGTATAACGGTGATATTTGTTCTTTTGTTTCTCTCCCTCTCTCGCTCGCACTTCAAATATATCTGAATGGTTTAGTTTGTTCTGCCAAGCTGAATTAAATTCATTTTTAGAAGGTTAATCTTTGTAATATTATTTTTTCGTATCTATATATCCTTAATGGTCTGTGTTTACGTCGCGGCTTCTGGAACTTTCGTCGCAAAAATTCTTTTAGTTTAATCGTGATCTTGGATAATGCATTATTTTATTATGACGTAATCGTATGTTTGTTTTGCTATCTCTACTCGCATTGAAGTCTAATCATTAATCTGAGCGAGATGGAAGGCCGTATTTGTACATTCTTCTCTATCAGTGTAGTATTATGTTCCAAATTTAAATCGACAAATGCTCGGTGGCGTGACTTGCGTTAGCCAACCGGTGAGTCGTATTACGGCGCCATCTCGGCTGGTGCGACGACCTCCATCGGAAACAAGGGTGCCTTTGATTGGTTCAATGAAGTACTCATACGCATATTGTGACAACCCTATTCAAGTTGAACAAGTGCATTATTATTTTGAATCACCATGTCATAATGTCCTAAATTCCAACCGGTACCAATGTAACTTTGTTTATTTACATTGCAAAAACTAGTGCGCCTGAATTGCTTGCGTGTGTATGCGAGTTTGTCACTTGGTTATATTTAGTTAGTGTTTCAAAGGATAGTTAGCAAAACAATTTCTTTTGTTTTCTTTTACTATGTAATTGATAAAAATAATTGTTAAAGTAATTAATGTCCGAGGTTATCCGCCAAGTTTATTTTTTAAATTTAAACTAAAAAGTTTTGTGCATTGACTTGAATAGCGTTTTTTTTTAAATTTATTAATTAGAATAATATAAGTGATTATCTATTCACTTTTACCATGAGATTGATTGGATTGGCTGAAAGAGATTGTTTAAGGCCGCTATTTATGTTGAAATAAAAAATGAATAATCCAAGTTACCTAGATCAATAAAATTACTTTCAGGCCGTTTTAGTAAAAACTAAGTTTAATCCTTGTATAGTTATGTTACTTCAAAATTTAACGTTGTTGGTAAAAGCGGCCTTTAGACACTGCTACATATTAATTAATTTATTTATTTATTTAAAACTTAGTACAACAGTACAGGCGGGCTTAATGCTAGGTAGCATTTTCTACCAGCCAACCTATGTATAAATATTTATTAAGAGAAAAGAAAGAATGTGATGGGAGGGATACATAAATAACATGTATAAAAACATAATAACAGTAACATAATTTACATAGATACATAAACAGACATACAAAGTAATACATACGATATAAGTGTGATGCAGGAATATATGTTCTTGTATAGATATGCGAATAAGAGTTTTTTAACACTAGGTTTACGGGACGCGTCAATTTGACGCATTTTGACTTTTATCAGAGAATTACCAAAAACTGTTTAAATTTTTATTTTATCTCTTTGTATGACTTTTATTCATTGATCGAGGGAAATATATATTGAAATCTATTTTCTTTAAAAGTTATTTTAATTAGAATTACTGAACTTGTCTATGTCGTATACCTATCGCTACGATATGCGTCAAATTGACGTATTTTAGTAGAAGTAGGTATATAGAAAACGTCCGTAAACCTAGTGTTAAAAACGAGCCTATTAGAGGCCTATATAAAAAAAATTAAAAGGCTATGAATGAATAATCATGACGAAATTACAAATTACATTATCGGTGTCTTTTTTAAATAACATATAAACATCAAAGTTATCGCTTTTCATATTGTTACAATAATAATTTTGTGATTTGTTGTTTACAAAACAATTTATTATATCTGTAATAATAATAGTAACATGATTTTTATTGTGTACTTGAAATCTTATCGTTTTTATCGGACTGTTTTATTCTTTTTATTTTGTAATATAAGGTAAATATTAAGTTCACGGTTAAATGCACTGTCAATTTACACATATATATTAAAAAAAAAACTCTTCAGCTACTATTTTTTTATGGCGAGGGAAATGTGATTTAAGTTTTTCAATGAAATAAGCAGTTGCAGCTGAAAAAAAATCTGTAGTGAATAAATTGTTCTATTTATTATTGACAGTAACTATAATTTTAAAAAAGTTAACGTCCACTAACTAATGTAGCCAAGGGCGTGAAGAAGTTAATAATTATAATAATAACACTCGATTATAAATAAATAAATAAATATTTCAAAATTTAAAATCAATATAACGCAGACACTGGTAACACGTTAGTTGAGGACCCCAGGAATTACTAAATGTAAAATCTTATAAATCTTTTGTTTCTAAATTGTGCAAACTTATTATTATATTGAGCCGACGTACTTAATAAAGAGTCAACTCTAACCTTTTCGTTATTCGTACTGTAGCCAATGGAGCAGTGGACTGTATTTTTTATAATGAAACTCTTTAAAACTGTATTTTCACTATTATATTATCCCTTATAATATAATCTAATCACAAACATCCGTTCCCATTCGCAACCAACATCGCAAACCCCATTCGCTCGTCTCTCTCATTCCTCTGTTCTTTCATTTTAAATTTAAAATTGACATTTATTTATAAAAATACTAGCTTTTACCCCAGGCTTCGCTCGCATTTAAGTCATTAAATAAGTATCAGAGATCATACTAACTATAGTAAATTGGAAACGATTACTTATTGCTGCTATTTCGCAATATATTATATATTTGAGTCCGTGCAAAAGAAAAATCCACTTTTGCTTTTCAGTTTTTATTAGGACTGCTTGACATTGACAGTCGTATTTTTTATAAAACTTAATATAATTTATAAAAATTAAAGGGAGGTTGTGATCGCCAACTAATATAATAAAAATATTTATTTTTTTAATAAAAAGTATCCCATGTTACTTCTAGAACCTCCAAAACTATGTGTACAAAGTTTCATGATGATCGGTTAAGTAGTTGTTGCATGAAAAGGTAACAAACAAACTCACTTTCACATTTATATTAGTAAGGGATATACATTATTTACATTGCCACCGCAACCTCTTTCTGTCGACGACACGTACAGTCTTGGGGTCCTCAACTAAAGCCAAGCCCAGATACTGTAGTTTTTTTTTTTTAAAGAATTTTTTTTAAAATTTAAGTTTGATAATATGATAGTACACATAGTATGATAATCACTTTGTTTCAAGTGGTACAAAGCTTTAGAAACGTTGTATTAAATTAATACAGTAAAGCATTTTAAATTGTTATGATAATTGATCTCGTTGCAGGAATCGTGGCATGACCCGAAGGCTCAGACCGCGAGTGATGCGGTGATAAACGTGCTGGACATAGGACGGCAGGCGTTCGCGAATGGAGGCGTCGTCTCCAGATATTTGTGCGATTTGGCGCATTGTTCGCATCTCAGCAATTATGATTATAAAGATGTTGTGCCCGATGTAAGTTTGCTCCTGTATTACGTCATTATAAGTAGAAATAAAATAATGGAAGATTATAGAGGTACATACTTTGTAGTTATATATTTGCCATTTATATTTATATTCCGTATCTAAGACTAGTACAATATAAAACTTAATTCGGACATCAATTAGTTTTAATATTAATTAGTAAAATATGTAATGTGAGAAAATAAAGATTGTTTTTATTAATGAAGGGAGTATAGGGAAATTTTTGTAACCTAAAAACGCTTTTTAACTTTAATATACCGGGTTTTTCAGTTCGTTTTATGTTGAATTTGAGGTATATATTCAACTGGATCACCCGATGTTACTTTGGGCGGTATCTTTTTCATCAAAATAAAATTTCATAGGTAGTCTTCTGTAACATATTCTGGAGTTGTATATTTTATGTTATTACGAGCTTTAGGTTAGTGTAAAATGGATGGTCTTTGTTTATAATTTTAATGTAAGTTTTAATATTTTCAGGTCATGAAGGATGAGCTATTTCAGAGAGCAATAGAGGAGACGGCCCAAACTGAACTTAGTAAGCTTAATAATAATGGCTCCGGAGACGCCAGCGCAGACGCCAAGTATGACACGGTTAAGAAACAAATCGAAGTGAAAGCTATGAAAGTACTTCTGGATATCAGTTCTGCAATGTCCAATGCTGTTTTGAAGTGAGTAAAGAAATTAAAGTAATTACTGTTAATGTTAATTATTATAGTACACGGCGATTTTCAAATAGATACAGTTCTTGTGGACAGAAACGATAGCGGTGTCGTGAACGGCAAGGGGAGATATCTGCATCCCTTTCTAATAATTGTTTCTTCCAGTCCAAAGTACAATCTGTATTCATTTGAAGATTGTTGTTTGTACTATAATTCTCCTTTTAATATTATAAATGTGAATGTGAGTTTGTTTGTTTTGTTTTCACGCAACAACTACTTAACCGATCATCATGAAACTTTGTACACATATGTTTGGAGATACTAGAAGTAACATAGGATACTTTTTAGTAAAAAAATATATATATATTTTTTTACTATAGTTTCAGCTTGGATTTTTTCTATATTTATTTTTATTTCCGTCTGTCATTTTTATATATGCAGTATAAAACTATTAGAATTTTTGAGGTTAGGTGTCATTATTGTGGTTAAATGCCACTTTAGGCATAGTCTGTTCACTGGAATATGAAACATCTTTAAACTTCATAATACTTTATATCTTCATAATTATGCAGACGTAGTCGCGGGCAACAGCTAGTATTATAATAATTTGCTATGCAAGGTAGCTTAAGACATATTATTTGTTGCAGACTAGTGGCTTGGGTATGTCATAAGGCCATTCGTCGGATCGCGGGCGGGGGTTGTGCGACGAGGGCGGCATGCGTAGAGCGCTTGCGTCGTGCGAAGGCAGCCGGCTTGCCTGTCATATTTGTGCCATTGCACCGTTCACATTTCGACTATATATTGGTCACCTTTACTCTGTACCTTACTGGACTTAGACCTCCGCTCGTTGCTGCCGGAGATAATATGAGAATACCGTTCTTTGGGTTAGAATTTACTTTTTTTAATCTGTATGCTTTTATCTAGCTCATATCTCCTAGCACGTCATAGTTATATTTATTCTTGTCTTTTTCAGTTGGTTTTTACGTGGTTGTGGTGCATTCTATATTAGGCGTAGAGTTGACGGGTCTGAGTATCACGGTGACCCTGTTTATAAAAGTGCATTGAGGTAATATTCTGTTTAAAGAAAATAATGCATTTTGTTGTATTAGGTCGTTTTGTTAGCTGGCAGTTCTTTAACTGTTTAAATTGCTTAATTCCAGGGCCTACATTTTAAACAGTTTAGCAGCTAAAAATAATCTAGAATTTTTCATTGAGGGAGGGCGCACTAGAACGGGCAAGCCTCAACCACCTAAAGGTTAGTATTACTTATTGTCTATTTAACTAAGATTTTAATTAATTTTGCAACCACGTTCGCTGTGACATCAGTAAGCCTAATTGCAAAGGAAAAAACAGATTTTGGTATACGGGAAGTGAAGAAAAAAAATGGGCGTGCGTGAGTTGACGTGCTATTGTTTAGCTACCTCGCTGAGAAAACACACTTTTCTAAGCTCGACAATCAACTAGCGCATGTTGAAATAGAGATATACATACTAATATACCCCACAACTCTAGTTTTCAATGGTTTTTAATTATGTATTATTTATTTGAACACAAACAGTTAACAAACCCACACATAAAAATAATAATTACATAGAAGAAAAATTAAGCTAAGTTTGCTAACCTAACAGTTGTGTTATATTGAGACAAAATTATTAAAATTATTAAAACGAATACTATTTAGTAACTGCTGTAGTAGATGCTATATGTTGCTCGCAAATTTCAAGCACTACGAAAAATCCAAGTGCAAAATAGACTTATAAACATTAATTATATATAGTGATAAGATCGCTAATTGCCAATTGCTCTAAATCTGCTTCCTATTGTTGTTGTATTGTTATTATTATGTTTTAAAGCAATAAAGTATTTATTATTATTATTATATGATTGTTACAGCCGGTATATTATCTGTGATAATGGACGCGTACCTGGACGGTACGATTGATGACGCGTTGTTAGTGCCCGTGACGCTGAACTATGACAAATTGGTCGATGGTAATTTTGTGCGGGAACAGCTGGGTATGCCCAAGCAGATGGAGACGTTTTGGTCGGCGTTTCGCGGCATTTGGAGCACATTGAACACTAATCATGGTGGAATTCGTGTCGATTTTAATCAGCCTATTTCTTTGAAGGTATGTGATATTATTTTTGTTTTAGTAGTCCGGCATGTGATTATAAGCTAAGTCAACTGCGATCACAAAACGTCTATTGCTGTGTAAGCGTTATTTAAAAACATTCCTTTCATTAAATACCAGCTAATTCCAAATTGATCTCAATTTAGGGTGGTAGATTTATATTTCTATCATTATCATTACTTCTGTATGTGTTTTGTATTATAATTGTGTGTGTTTTTTAAAATAGTATTATAATTATGCATTCGTAATTGCTTTAAACCATGTAAAGTGATGCAATGAGTGCATAGTTTTCAATCTTTCAATTTTATTTATATATTTTATTATTAATTATTAAAGTAAAACTACAGTACGACTCTCGCTGGTCCCACTGTAGGCAATGCTTGTGACGTGGGATCCAGAATATTTTAGAATATTAAGTGTAATTCTGTGTAATGTTCTGCTCATCAATAAATAAGTATTGAGTTTGAAAATTTATAATCTATAAATGAATTAATGTAATTGCAGGAGCTGGTAACATCATTCCAGAAGTACAATTATTTGAAAGCGCCCGTCGATAAGTCTCCGTCGCCACCAAACAATAATTTGGCTTACAACCTTGATAGGCAAATTCTATATAATCACAGCCATTCGAGTTTGTATGGCGATAATGTCAGTACGGAGCATAAGATGATGGTCGAGGGGATTGGCAGACATCTCGTTTATGGTAAGTGCTCGCGTGTCCTCTAGTCATGATGTTTGTGAGTTGAATAATGTTTAATTATATGAAAGTTTTCATACTAGTTAAGCAAATCAATTGATATATTGAAGGAATGTATTTATTCTACATATAGTGTTAGTGTATTTGGCTTTCTAATTCTATAATATTATTATTAGTATTTTCTTATTATATACTATTAATGAATATTAGGACCTAAACAAATATATATAATATAAGTTTAACAAGTCTCGGTATATATGGGAGTATATACCTATGGTTAACAAGTGGAGATAAAAATAAAGACAGGTACTTGGATAACAATGCGTTTAATTGTACAACCGTCGCGTCGGTGGGGACCGGTGTGCAACGACTGACTGCAGTCGCGACGTCACACGGCTCTGCCTTCACGTAATATACATGTGTTGCTACATAAGTATTTAGTCTGACAACATTATTGTCTATGGATTGAGGAAATTAACTGTCAAAAGACACGTGTTGCGTTGTAATATTTCCGTTATATTGGATGTGGTGGGGATGATGAGTTTTTGATTGCCGCAATAAACAAATATTTATAATTTCAACGTTACAGATGCTGCTCAATCGACAGCGCTCATGTCGACAAATATAGTGTCGTATGTTCTATTGACTGAGCAAAGGTCGGGTTGTAGTCTCTCCGAGCTGATGACGTCTGTGCGAGATAGGCAAAAGCAATTGCGGGATGAAGGAAGGTTTCTTGGATACAGAGGGGCGCCGGAACAAGTTGTTGGTCATGCTGTGAGTGATAATTGGATTTAGATGCAATTTTTTATGTCATATTCGTTATTTTCTTATTCATATACATTTTTGACAATTCAACAGATTTAATGTCAAAATTTTTTAAAAATGTAGGTTGAATCTTATCTCCATATATCAGAGAATCTAATGTTTCATATTAGAAGGCGCCATCTATGAGGGAATAGCGTAATCATAGCTATAATTACCACTTTCTAAAATGGACACGTAATTAAGAATCCTCCCTATGTTCTTGTTTCAGTTGGATATGTTAGGGCGTGGATTGGTTCGTCGTTCTGGTGCTGGGGACACACAAATTGTGAAGCCCATATTGAGTATATCATCTGCGTTGCAGTTGTCTTATTATGCTAATACAGTTGTAGCGCATTACGCCGCACCCGCTATTGTTGGTGAGTTATGTTAGCCTGTACTAACGGCAAAGGGGATATCCCTATCTGCATCCCTTCCACACATGCCTCAACTTCAACAAATTAACGCAGTCGACATGATAAGAATATAGTTATCCCTTTCTAATTGTTTCTTCCAGTCCAATCTGCATCCATTTATTATGCTATATATAAATATTAAGATATCAAACCTGGAATCTTTGATAAACAGGCACACTGACTATTACACTACAGAAAAAAAGGTAGATGTTGCCAGTATTATTTATTATGTATTTATTTTCTCCAGCAACTGCCCTAGAAACTGTAGTATTACAATCGTCTGACGAGTATGTTCTTCATTCTGATATATTGGAGGCGTCACTTCAGTTGTGCGAAGTTCTGAGTCAAGAGTTCATACTATGCCCGCCCTGCCAGAGGATCGAAGATCTAATATTAGAAACTATGGACAATATGGCTGTGCGCGAGATATTCCATAAAATATCGGTTAGTGTTTTGTGTATATATATATCATTATTTTTAAAGCGCCTAAACCAGTCTCTGCATGTCGTATTCGACAGAGCATTGTCACCATATGTTTCAACAAGAATTCTGTGTGCTTCAGCTGCAGATTTCTTTTGAATTAAGCAGTGCAATAAAATTCCCCGCAAAAACACTTTATTTGGCACAAAAGTAGACATTTTCACAATAGGTAAATAAACACATTGTTGACACTGGTAAACTATATCTACTAGAATTTGAAGTTACATATAGTATTACTTAGTTGATGCGTTACTGTACGAAATTCCATGTACAGAGTGCTGCTATGCCATCTTTTAAAAAACAGCGAGAACTTATTCAAGGTCCTGATATATATATATATGTATGTATATGTAAACAAAGTATATGTATATTGTGCCCAATTGTAATATCTACTTTTAAAGTAGTAAAGGATTTGTTATTATTATAAATGTTTGTTTTGTAGATACCAGACGGATTAGACGAGCAAATGTGGTCGCGAAGGTTCGCAATGGCGCTGGAAGAAGAAGATGATGATGATCAGGTTGTGGAAAGAATAACACATATTAAATATAAAATCTCTAAAGAGCCGGCAGCAATCGCTGAAAGGTAAATAATAGTTGACAAGACATGTTTGATCTAGTTTTACACTTTAACTAATGGGTTTAACGTTCTTTTAATATCCTAATTAGCTTACAATTAAGTAATAAAATTATCAATATCAATTTGGTTTTAATTTTAAGTTTAATCTCATTTTTTCTTTTATCACATGTTAAAAAACAATATTAATCATCATGTGAATTTAACATCTGTGACAGATATCAATATGCAACTGTCGCTTTCATTACACTGGTTTGAGATGAATGTAAAACTTAATTTGAATTGTGATTTTCAGATGTAGACTAATACAAACAATAAGGCCGTTATTGGAGGCCTACTCGACAACGTGTCGCTCTCTGAAGGCGGGATCTCTTAAACAGTTTGTTAAAGATACACTCGACACTTTAACATCTGATTATACAAAGAATATTATGATTTATGGCAAGTATTTTTTGTGTTATTATTATAAAATATCAAGTACAATAGTCAATACACTATCCCCCTTATAACACGGTATTCTTATAACGCGATCTCATGTTCCTTGTATAACACGTGTGTTTCTACGTTACATTTCTGTACTTAGTTTGATTGATTTGATGAAACGCACATATTTCGTTCAGAAAATAGTTTTTTCTTAATATTCGATTTAAACCCCCTTTAACGAGAAAAGGTAAACGTTAATCTTTTGTACATAATGCGTTATACAAACTTCATATTAGTTAAAATTTTAGATTCTCGCCTTAGTTAAAGCTTTGTTTATTTATAATGTAAGATTTATTTAATAATAAAATTATGTGAACAGGTGAAGCAGTATCAACAGACGCGATAAGAAATTGTCTTCGATTGCTCAAACAATGGGGCGTCATAGAGATGGTGACGCAAGACAGAGATAGAATGATTAATATATGCGCTCCATATGACACGCAGCAGTCATTGGACGATGTCTGTAGTAATGTTTACAAGTTTAACATGGACACACCTCTTCTTAATGTATGATCATCTTCTTGGTACTTTGAAAAGGGTTGGTCCCTACTTTATAAAGATTTTTTACCCATTTGTTGATAAATTTAGGTTTTTTTCTGTACTCGATATTTCAGATGTTAAACAAACTATAATACGACGAAATTGAAAAGTCTGAATGTAAAATTATTAAATTGACAAGTTGTTTTTCAATTTGGTTGGTTTATTATAATAATGGAGTGACAATAAAAGGAGTGTAGGTTTTTGGACAAATAGGTAATTAACCTTTTGTGTCAAATTAAATAAAGGAGAACATTGTTTTTGTGATATTTGTGATGATTGTCTCAATCTCAAAGATGTATTTATTAAATACACAAATTCATGTGAACATATATTAGTTTTGGTTCTGTTTTGTATTCGTTATTATTTGATTTTAAATAAGATTGACCAATTGTATTTTTGCTGAATATACAAAATGTTATAGTTAAGTTCTTAAGGATTTCTTTAGACCTAGAAGGTTAGGTCATGAGGCATTGCTAGATTTTAGAGGTCTAAGGGCCAAAAATCAAAAAGTATGGTGTGATTTGTCTGTTTTAAATGTGCTGATGATTATGTGAGTGCTGCTAATTATATCAAAGGAAATAGCACATGCTTACAGAAGAAGTTTAGTCGAATTTGGTTTTATTTAATAGTTAGGCGCTATAATTGCCTAATATCTTGACTCTTTCTGTTAATATAGCTAATTTTAAGTATGATTAAAAAGAAAAGAGTAATAAGTGTGCCAATGTTTATAAAATTTTATATTCCACTTTTAAAGAAGATTATTACGTCATTGTTTTAATAAAAACATATTCACTTGATGAAGATTCAAAGATTTGAAATTGTATTGGCTGTGTTAGGGCATTACCAGAAGTAAAAATATATACTTCCTTAACTTATAATTAATGATTCTAGTTGTTTGTTTTGGCGGTAAATTCTGACAGATGTCATTCACGTTAGAAAATTCATTTTTTAATTATATAAAGAGTAGTCCTAATTCCCAGTGATTATTGTTCAAATTTATTTTGTAATTTAGTATTTTGTATAAATCAGTTTTACTGTCAGCACAATTTGCAATGTACAAAGTATATATACAATTTGCTCAAAGATTTTGTAGATGATTTTTTTTTTTTAACACGAGTTTGTAACCATATTCGTTACAAATAATTATTGACAAAATACCACTAAAATATCAGATCTGTGATCATGATTTCCTAAACCAGGCTGATTTTTTGTATGTACAATTGTTTAATGTGGTTTTAAAGCCAGGGACTATTCAAAATTTTCAGTCGGTCAATTAAAACATATCTAGTCCCAAGGAAAATTGATTTTAGATAATGCGAACTGTTTCAGGGTGGTTTATTATTTGTTTAATTGTCTTTATTGACTCTAGCGTCCACACATTACATATGTCCACATATGACAAATGTGCATAATGTGTACATCACCCCTAAACGACATTGTATATACAAATACTCATGTTCGAACATTGTGGCTGTTTTGGTCATTTCTCACAGAGAAATAAAGTATCTTTCTGTAAAAGTTGTTTTATTTTGTTCTCCATAACCCACCAACTGTTTAGAAGTGTTTCCACCTCCATATATCTGCATCCATTCAACCACTAATGAGTTCCCAATTACACAAATTCAGCAAAGAAAAAATATTTTTTTAGAAAGAATGTTTTATTTCGTTCAAACTGGAATATTACTGCAGTTTAGTTTAAAAAAATTAGACAAACTCTTACATTATTAAGTTTAATCTTAAATTAAAATAACCATTTATTGATATAGAAAAATAAACCTAATTAAGATTACTTCCCAGCGGCCGTGGCGAGCGGATTTCTAAGTACCAGGATCACAGAATCGCCACGGAGAAACATTTTAGAAATAAATCTGTCTTTGTTAACAGCTTTACCCTAAAAAAAAGATAGATGAACTTTTACATAGGGCAATACGTGCAAAACCAAATTTAGTTTCTCTTTCAATAATAACCTAAAAATTAAAAATATAACTGAAAACGCCATTGTATTTAATATAGCAATTTACATATTTACCTTCTTTCCTTTGCCAGTCCTCGGTATTTCCGTCCACATCTCCTTTACATTTTCTAAAACCATGTTGCAGTGCCGGTCGAAAGCTTTAACACGGCCAAGTAACTTTTTATTGTTACGGCAATTGATCAATACTTGCGTGTTGTTCTTCACGGACTGTGTTAGTACCGATAAAGGGCCTGTACTAAATTCCTCCTCTTCAATTTTAGCTAATTCCTCCAGAGTCATCTCAGAGCGTGGTTTAGTCGGCGCAGCCCTAAAAGCATTTTTATGATGTAAATAACGTTGGATGAGTTCATTTAGTATAATATATTATACTTACATTATCGGTAATAGATAAAAACTTTAAAATACGATGAAAAAACACTAAATTTCAATCAAATTTTGTTAAAGAATAACAACCACAAATGGACGCGAACACAAACAAGGAAATCGGAAATTTCCACAGATATCATAGAACGAAGTGTTCTATATTTTAGATGAATGTTGCAACTTGCAAACATGTTCTTGATTTTAGTAGTAAATTGAAAGTGGTTAAATATACGTTTACTTGGTAGTATTCAGTACGTTAGATAATATTTATAATTTTACGTACGTAATGTAGAATACGTAATTTTAAGTTATAGGGGATAACTGCTTTTTATCATTTAAATTTTAATTTAATATTAATCACAACATTGATTACGATTCCCTTGTTTTAACACGATGGTCTACAACACTGGTTTCGTGTCACGTCAGCCGGTTTGACATGACGATAGTTCTTGTGGATTGTATGTAGAATAATAATTGTGAGAACTCAGTGGCAAAGCGTTAGTAAAATGCTGACTAAATTTGAGACCAAGTCAGCGAGAGTTAAGGGGATATCATTTCACCCAAAAAGACCTTGGGTGCTAGCTAGCTTGCACAATGGTGTCATCCAGCTCTGGGATTATCGTATGTGTACGTTATTAGAGAAGTTTGATGAGCATGAAGGCCCTGTGCGTGGAATTTGCTTCCATAGCCAGCAGCCTTTATTTGTATCAGGTGGAGATGACTATAAGATTAAGGTATACGAATTTTTATTTACATTTTAATATTGAGAGGCGTGTTTTGCGTTTTCTTCTATGAATATTCTTTTTAGGTGTGGAATTATAAACAGAGACGATGCTTGTTTACTTTGCTTGGACATTTGGATTACATCAGAACTACTTTTTTCCATCATGAATACCCTTGGATTATCAGTGCTTCAGATGATCAGGTACTCGTTTACATTATTTTTTAGCTTTGAACAAACAATTCTTTTTGAGTTTTTTCTGTTTAAATAAATTAAATAGACAACTAAAAATAATAAAATAATTTTGGAAAATGTTTTAACTGAAATGGTTTTATGTTACTTGTCTTATATTTATTTTTATGTGATGTTAAAAAACTGCTTAGGGACTTTAGTTACCTAGGTTTTGAAGCTCATAAAACTAATATAAAAAAATATTCCAACAGACAATAAGAATCTGGAATTGGCAATCCCGTCAATGCATCAGTGTACTAACAGGCCACAATCACTACGTTATGTGTGCTCAATTCCACCCCACCGAAGATCTTTTAATTTCCGCATCACTTGATCAATCTGTACGTGTTTGGGACTTCTCTGGGTTGAGAAAGAAGTCTGTTGCTCCGGGGCCAACAGGGCTTGCCGATCATCTTAGGAACCCGCAGGCAACCGATTTATTCGGACAGGTGATAATGGTGATTTAATTCTTAATTACTTTTATTGTAACCATCATTGTGGTGTTGGTGGTAACTTTATGGATCATTTAGAAGGTTTGCGTTCTTATTCATTAATTTATCATGCTGTCTTAGGTTATTCATTGCAATTTTCCATTTGGATGGTTTGCCATGACTACAATGAAAATATAAGTTTTTAAAAAAACTACAAAGTTTTAAATTAATTATTATAAGTTTAGAGATAAAAATATAATTATCACAATGCATTGTGGCGATAAAAAGAAAGGAAGAAACAAGAAAGATGACACTGACAGACTAAACGTCAAAACCTCAAATCTTCTTAAATAAGTATTTTCGGCTTGTAGAATCGACCGCCACAAGTACTCCCCTCTCGGTAAATTCAGAAGAATATATATCCGGAAAGCGTATTTCTGCGGCCATCGATATGTTGTTACTGTCTTGAAAATACTTAACATATGATGTTTTCTTGATGAACAAAAGCATGCTACGTTTTGATGTTCTGGATGAAAGAAAGTAGCATTTTGAGTTGAATGATGTTTTGCATTAACTGACTTAAGTACACGAACATGTTCTCTAAGTTTGAAAGCGAAGGTTTCCATGTCCGTGGCAGAGTCTTCTGGCCAGCTAGTGAAGCGATTAATAATATTTAATAACATGTATAATGATTGGATGGTGGAAGAGGTCCAACAATATCCATAAATACATGAGAAAATTTGCAAGGCACAGGATCTTAACTGCCGATTCCGCTTCTTATGTGTTTTGATACTTTTCATTGGCCATGTTGTGAAGAGCTGATTCTGTTAGGCATTGTAGCGGCACTAAGCGCCCTGTAATCACTGTATATTAGATGACGACCGAGGGCTCTTAGAATGTCTACATATACCGAGCTCAAAATTTGCCGTTAGCTTCATAACTTCACAAATAAGGTTATTTTCTGGTTGCGTTGTTCGAAAGTCGTTGGGTCACCACTTTTAGTGAAACTTATGTGATATAATAAAGTAGATTAAAAAGGATTAAAATATAATTATCACAATGCATTGTGGCGATAAAAAGAAAGGAAGAAACAAGAAAGATGACACTGACAGACTAAACGTCAAAACCTCAAATCTTCTTAAATAAGTATTTTCGGCTTGTAGAATCGACCGCCACATAAGTATATCTAAATAGCATGTCTCAGCTTCTTTTATCATGATTTTTTCCTTTAAGTTACAGTTTAATTCTCTTAGTTCATCAGATCATTTTGCGAATTTTACTGCATAGTCTTTTTGAGAAAACAGCAAATATGTTATAGCACTTTAGTGGTCAAACTAAAGACTAGATAATTTTCTTTTTAGTATATGTATTTTTCATTCAATTGTTTCCCATGCTGTTTCAAAGTACAGCTGAAATTTAAGCCACACAAGGATCTTCTAATAGTCTTTTTGACATCTGAGATTATAATATTTTGCCCGAATACTCGACATTGACAGATTGTCTTCATTAGACATCTGAAGCCATTAATAAAAAACCACACACGTCTTAATTATTCAATAATAATGTGTACAGTACTTAATACAGTATGCTTACCAAGTTTCTCTAGGTATTTAAGCAAGCAAGCAAACAATATCATATGCCATGATCTTGAAATTAGAGCAATCATGGGAGAATCGAGGAATGTAAATGGTATTTAATATTTGTTTGTAATCTAACAGGCTGATGCAGTAGTGAAGCATGTGCTGGAAGGTCATGACAGAGGTGTCAACTGGGCTTCTTTTCATCCAACATTGCCGCTGATTGTGTCCGCTGCTGATGACAGACAAGTTAAATTGTGGAGAATGAATGATGCTAAGGTATATTATCCCTTTTAATATTATAAACGTGAGTTTGTTCGTTACGTTACGTTTTCAACAACTACTTGACCGATCATCATGAAACTTTGTACACATATTTTTGGAGGTACTAGAAGTAACATAGGATACCTTTTATTAAAAAAATAAATTATTTTTTACTATAGTTTCCAATTGACAATAGTTTCAGCTGTTTGGATACATATTGATTCATTTCTATTGAAATGATCTCTGATATTTATTTAATGACTTAAATGCGAGCGAAGCCGCGGGTAAAAGCTAGTTATATATAATAAGAAATTGTATTATATACTTCCTTTTTTTTTAGTGTCAAAGCTAACCTAACCTGACTCTAGGGAAAAGAAAGTAGGAGAATAAGACCTGCACTAAAAAGACGCATCTGTCACACCTTAACCACTCCCGCCTTTTTCCATATTATAAATTGATAAAATGACATTTTACTTTTTGTTTCCTGATAGGCATGGGAAGTGGACACATGTCGAGGCCATTACAATAATGTTTCTTGCGCCCTGTTTCATGCTAAACATGAATTGATTTTATCTAACAGTGAGGACAAGTCTATACGCGTTTGGGATATGACTAAGCGTGTGTGCTTGCATACTTTCAGACGGGAACATGAACGGTAATTATTTTTATTTAACCCATTAAGTCCCAAGCGTCGAAAACATTGGAATTTTTTGGTGAAATCTTTAAATTAAGTTCATAATACGTTAAGAAAAAATAATATGACAAAAAAAGTTCTTTAACGCTGAGTCAGCCTGTCCTATAACATATGACAATGGGGATAAAAATTATATTTTATTTTTATTTTTATATTATATATATTTGGTAGAAGTCTAAGAATTAGTTTTATGTACTTTGAAGTTGGTTACTGTTTTCTTTTACGGTATATAAAATCGGAACATAATGCTTTTCTTGAGGCAACAAATTTGATCAATTTGAAATAATTACATTAAAATGACGTAAAATATTTCTCAGCGGAAAATAAATTATTTCATCAGAAAAATAGTATAAAAATACGAATTTCATCAGAAACAATAAAAAATAAAACTCTTAATAGGTTAAAAAAAATTTGAATATAGTCCTAAAAATAAAAAAAATAGGACAGTGGGAAGTAATGGGTTAATTAGTAAGTTTTATTTTGTAGAATGCACATTGTATATTTTTCTAGTCATACTTAGCTACTTTAAAAACACGATTTGCCAGCAATTGAGATTGGCTAACAAACTTAGTATACCTTAGAAAAGATGTAATAATTTAAATATATCACATAATCTCTGTTATTATTAGTTTTCCTTGTGTTTCAGTTTTTGGGTACTAGTTGGACATCCAACTTTGAATATATTCGCAGCTGGACATGATGCCGGTATGATTCTCTTCAAACTGCACCGTGAGAGACCTGCTTATGCTCTTCATAATAATTTACTATTCTATATTAAGGATAGGTATGTGTCATCGGAGTGTACATCTAGAAATACAGCTAATAACAATTGTTAACCAAGAATTTTGTTGCAGACATCTACGTAAACTTGATATGTCGACGAATCGTGATGCTCCTGTTATGCAGATCAAAGGGGGTGGTCGTCATCAACCATATAGGTAAATCATCTATATAAGTTATTTATTTATTTATAAAGCCTACTTACATTATGCTTATATATTATAAAAAGGAGTACTATTATACAAACTAAATGAAATTTAATTATAGGATAGGACAACATGCTCTGTAATAAAGTTACAAAAATACATAGTTCAGATGTTACACAATAATTAAAAAAAAAAACAGATATAAGGAAGAGAAAAAAAATTAAAACACTAGTTAGTTAAAGATAGTTAGTATCAAGATGTTTTCTGTATTGTGGCTTGTAGGAATAAAACATCTATGTCAGTTCTTTTAAATAAATAATTATATTGATTATATTTATTCTATATTCACCAAACCATGTAAAAATTATAGGTAGATCATCTTCCATACTTTTAAAGTATTAAATTTAATATGAGTACGTATAACTTTCACAGTATGTCCTTGAATCACGCTGAATGGTGTGTCTTAGTGAACTGGCGCGTCGGTGACAATGCGTCGTATGAGCTGTACTCGGTCCCACGAGAGGGCACTGAGTCTGCGAGCTCCGAGCCCATGCGTGGGAATGCCAATACGGCCGTTTGGGTTGCAAGAAACAGATTTGCTGCCTTGGAGAAGAATAATCAGGTACTTTATTAATATAATTAATAATATAATTGCTTTTGGAGTAGATATTATAATTTAGCACATATAATACACAAGCTTGGAGCAATTTGCGATTTTATCATTAAAATGCAATTGCTAGATGGGGCAGTGCCCCACGGACCCTGGGGAACAAATTATAAATTGAACTAGTGAAATATTTTCCCACATCGGAACATAAATAAACCAGATTTCAGGAACGCGACTTTAATAATGGCAACTTATTTAAAAAATATGGGTGAATTCCCAACAAGCCTCGAACATCTTGTTTGAAACTTGCGGGGAACTTCCCTATATTCTAAGTTTAGCATATGGTTTAGTTGGGGCCCTAGTTTATTTTTTGCCCCAGGGCCTTTGGTGACCTAGCTACGCTACTGTAGAAGAAACAGTATTAGTAACATATATATATAAACACAGAATAAATAATAACCGTTTGTTATTAAATAATTTGTTTTTTTTATACATTTTTTAAATGTTTATAGCTTGTAATAAAAAGTTTGAAGAACGAAGTCTCGAAGAAGATTTCAACGCCGCATTGTGAGGAGATCATGTACGCTGGCACTGGAATGCTGCTGATGAAGGAGCCCGAATGTGTGCACCTTTTGGATGTGCAGTTAAAAAAGGCTGTTGCCACTGTAAGTGCATTTGATTTAATTTATATTCGAATTCATTCATTTGCTATGTGTTTAGTGACATGGATCTTAAAGTAATGTTAGTAAGTATATCATATTTTGCAAAGTGTGTATGGCATTTAAATAATTCAATACAATTAAAATTTACTATAATAGTCAAGCTTCTTCATATACATAAAACAGCTAAATTGAACAAATCACTGATACAGATGTTTTGAAAATCTAAGCAAAATTCAATTTGTTCATGAATTAAATTAAAAAAAGCATATGAACTATCAGTTTTGCTAAGACTAAAATATATAAAATTTTAAATTATTATTTTTAACTTTAATTAGACAATTACACCACTTTACTCGCCTCTTGAAAATTCTTATTTGAATATTCTTATTCTAGTGCGTGGACAGCGATCCTTTTGTTATCATTAGAGAAAAACTGAGTTTATACATTTTTTAAAAAATTAAATATATTTTCCCTAGGTTAAAATAATGAAATGCCGTTATGCCGTTTGGAATTCGGACATGTCAGTCGTAGCATTGCTGGGCAAGCATACGGTCACGATTTGTACTAAAAAACTGGAGCAGTTGTGTACGGTGACAGAGGGCGCGCGAGTCAAATCCGGTGCATTCGACGACTCCACACCACAGCCCGTATTCATTTATACAACTTCGAATCATATTAAATATTGCTGCAAAGATGGGTAAGGGATATGACTACAATTGTACATTCCATCTTGAGTTAGCTATGATTGGAGAGTTTCTTATGGTCTCCTTCTCGTCATACGCCTTTCTGAAGCCATTGTAGAGTCTAAAGAAGAGCAAGCGCACGCCTTTAGTACCTATGCTAATAAACGATTTTCATTTCATTTCGTTATATAAAAATTAAGGGTGCCCTTGTGAAATTAACCACAAGGGTTGTGTCATGACCGACTGGATAAAAACAAAAGAAAATACAGTAATTGTCCCTATAACATTACATTTTATATTAAGCGATTTCATGTCCTTTGTATAACGCGCTTTCCCCCATATAGCGCGAGTAACTGACAAATAAAATGAAAATCGTTTATTAGCATAGGTACTTTAGCGAAACTGATGTAAAATAATAGTGCGGATTTTTACGGATTAAAAAGGATTAAAAATATAATTATCACAATGCATTGTGACAATAGAAAGACCAGAAGAAAACAAGAAAGATGACACTGACAGACTAAACGTCAAAACCTCAAATCTTCTTAAATAAGTATTTTCGGCTTGTTGAATTGACCGCCACAAGTACTCCCCTCTCGGTAAATTCAGAAGAATATATATCCGGAAAGAGTATTCTGTGCCCATTGATATGTTGTTACTGTCTTGAAAATACTTAACACATGATGTTGTCTTGATGAACAAAAGGATGGTTTTGATGTTCTGGTTGAAAGAAAGTAGCATTTTGAGTTTGATGATGTTTTGCATTAACTGACTTAAGTACACGAACATGTTCTCTAAGTTTGAAAGCGAAGGTTCATGTCCGTGGCAGAGTCTTCTGGCCAGCTAGTGAAGCGATTAATAATATTTAATAACATGTATAGATTGGATGGTGGAAGAGGTCCAACAATATCCATAAATACATGAGAGAATTTGCAAGGCACAGGATCTTAACTGCCGATTCCGCTTCTTATATGTTTTGATAATTTTAATTGGCCATGTTGTGGAGAGCTGATTCTGTTAGGCATTGTAGCGGCATTAAGCGCCCTGTAATCACCGTATATTAGATGACGACCGAGGGATCTTAGAATGTCTACATATACCGAGCTCAAAATTTGCAGTTAACTTCATAACTTCACAAATAAGTGTATTTTCTGGTTGCGTTGTTCGAAAGTCGTTGGGTCACCACTTTTAGAGATACTTGAGTGATATAATAAAGTAGATTAAAATGGATTTAAAAATATAATTATCACAATGCATTGTGGCAATAGAAAGACCAGAAGAAAACAAGAAAGATGACACTGACAGACTAAACGTCAAAACCTCAAATCTTCTTAAATAAGTATTTTCGGCTTGTTGAATTGACCGCCACAGTACTAAAGGCGTGCGCTTGCTCTTCTTTAGACTCTACAATGGCTTCAGAAAGGTGTATGACGAGAAGTATATACTACAAGAAACTCTTCAAATATTTTTAACTATCGCCTTAAAAGTGACAGATTCATTTTAAATTTGAAATAGTTGATCTTTAGTTAAATTTCCAGTTTATGTATTAATTGACATCATCTCTACAGTGACTACGGCATAATCCGCACATTGGACGTGCCCGTTTATGCCGTCAAAGTGCTCTCCAGCGAGACCTCTGCGCGGGTTGTCTGCCTAGACCGCGAGTGCAGGCCCAAAGTGCTTAATATCGACCCGACCGAGTACAGGTGAGTTTTTTAAACTATATTAGACTTGGTACTACTTAAGAGATATATTTTATGTTATCTAATCTTTGCTTGCTTGTCTAGTAATTCTAGTCATTAATTTTTAGCTTCTTTTTCAAGTGTTTATATTTTCTTCCAATAAAGTTTTCGATAAATAATATAAAAAAAGCAATTGTATACAAATATTAATACAAAAATAATAATAAGAAACAATTTTAGTATAAATATACCTACATATTTTTTGTTAATACAAATTTAATTTTAGAACTGCGTGTGTTCAGAAAGAAAACAATTGATTTTTTTTTTGTTTAACATGATATTCTTTTATTTTATTTTGCCTTGTATTGTTGTCAGATTTAAATTGGCATTGGTGACGCGCCAGTACGACCAAGTGCTGCACATGGTGAGAACAGCCAAGCTCGTCGGCCAAAGCATCATTGCTTATTTGCAAGAAAAAGGTGATTTACTTCAACTGTATTAGTCTATATTGTAGTCTTGAGCTCAGGGTGGGGCAGCAGTCTAAAATAATATGTAACTAACAAATACCCCTGTATCTGTGTGTATAATTCGAATTATACATACAGATAATTAAGTTTTTTAGGTTTGATTAGGTAGCTTACAGGCCCCACCGTGGCTACGCCCATGATTGTAGTTACTATATTTTATATTAAACATAAATACACAGAAGTTATTCTTATATACTTATGATGTTTTAACTATAAACTAAAGCACCTCTGCTGTGGGTATCAGAACAAAGACAACACAAACCTGTTAAGACTCAGATCCAAAATAAATATCTATGTTCTTGCTTTTATAATATTATACTGTGCACAATTGAAGTAAAACCAATACATGGAGCGGACAATCTGTCATCTATCTCTTTCCTTCGTGATTGACATGATACTGGAGTGAGCAGTCTGTTATTATCGATGGAATTAAGTGATCCATTTAATGTGAATAAATGGAGAGCTGTAAAAATGGCTTTGTAATGAAAGTAATAATTGTTTTTAGGTTATCCCGAAGTTGCATTGCACTTTGTAAAAGACCCACGCACACGTTTGTCTCTGGCATTGCAATGTGGTAATATTGAGGTGGCCCTCGAAGCCGCCAAGAGTATCGATGAGCCCGCAGCTTGGGACAAACTGGCGAAGGCAGCACAAATGATCGGTAATCATCAGGTCAGTAACAAATGAACTTTTATCACTGCCAAAGCTTCTGTTTATAGTCTTTACTTCGTCATTAAGAAAGATATTATTTTGAACAGATTGTGGAAATGTGCTATCAACGCACGAAGAACTTTGAGAAGCTCTCGTTTTTGTATCTAATAACTGGTAATCTTGAGAAACTTGGCAAAATGATGAAGATCGCTGAAATACGCAAGGATGTCTCTGCACAGTTCCAAGGGACACTTCTCGTCGCCGATGTTAAAGAGAGAATACGATTATTGAAGAATAGTGGGCAGGTAATATGGCAACAGTGTTCAGCTGGACATGTGGATACATAATATGTTACTATGCTGCATATGACAGTAATATTTGTGTCCTGGTCTGAGTTGTTTTTGTCCTGACAACAATAGTACAGGATCCACTTGTTACAGTAGATCAAAATCAGAAATAATTTTGTTCAATGACCTTTATCTCGACTGCCGGTGATAAATATCTCATAACAGCTGTTGTTAGTGTGTGAGCGCGACGGCTTTATATGTTACTATGCGTGAGGAACAAAGCCAAGTAATAAAGTGGCATTGTACAACATTTTTTCCTACACCACCAAATCGCTCTAAGCTTAATACTTGCATGAATTTCACAGATATCTCTGGCCTATCTAACAGCGTTAAACTTCAAACAAAACGAGGAAGCTGCCAATTTGAGGGCCATTCTAGAAGAAGCCGGTGCTCCGATCCCTGAACCCAGCCCTGACCCTGCAACGTTACGACCACCCTTACCTGTACTTCGAGTGCAATCTAACTGGCCTTTACTCTCTATTCCTAAGTAAGTGTGATTTATTTTAGTTTTAGAAGTGGTGGGTAGATTGATTATTAGGCTGGGTTGCTATCCCAGGGTGGTACCACAATTTTCAAGTGACCTTGTCTTGTTTCAAGATTATTAGGAATAAAAATAATGCGTTATAATTCTTGCAGGTCTCTATTTGAAGTAGCTGGTAACGCTCGCGCTGGAGGTGATAGCACAGTGGAAGCCAGTACTGAAGAGCCATTGGAAGCTGGTGGTGCTTGGGGTGATGACGATTTGGAGGAAGGGAATGTCTTGGAAGAGAATAAGGTTTGGTTTTTATTTATATATGGACTTCAATTTGTATAAGAATTGGTTAAAGTTATATTGTTTTCCAGTTGGACGGAGAAGAAGCAGCAGCCGGATCAGATGGTGGTTGGGATGTGGAAGATGAAGATTTGGAGCTACCTGAGGAGTTAGGACCTGTCTCTGGTAAGTTGTCGAGCTGGTAACCATGCCTTTAGATGAAAGTGATATATCTAGTGAATTTTGGAAATTATAAAATATATTAAATCCATCACTGTATAAAAAGGGTGCATTAGTTTTGTCATTTTAAGATTTCAGTTAAGTTTCATTGCAATTAACCTTGTTTATTTTGGGCTAAACAACTGAAGATCACAAATTTTGCTCTTATTTAGGTATTTACTAGGAACCCAGATATATACTCAATATATACTTATTATATCTTGTTTAATTTAGCTGATATAGATGGCGGTGAAGACACACAGGCGTTCTTCGTCGCACCGACTCGAGGAACAAGTCTTGCGGTCTCCAATAAATTGAAAACGGCTCATGATCATGTGGCTACGGGACAGTTTGAGATTGCATTCAGGTATGTGAGGTCCATGTCTCCAACTGTTATTGCAGATAAAGAAATATCTGTAGGCAGCAATCATTATAGGCAGCATAGAGCTCTCTATTTATATGCGGTTATTTCATAGGGCTGTTAAATTTGGGTGGTACTATTCTGGGATAGGTGGGATAGACTAATTAATAACCATCAACAATGTGGTAGCCACATAGTTATATCTGTAGGCAACAGTCGTTTTTGCTATGTTTGTTTGGTGTTGCCAATTTTCATGAGGTTTGGCAATGCCCCATTCTCATATCCAAATATTAAGCCAACATAAAAATAGAACATATAAACACCGTGTTGAGACGTGATATTGTTCCTTTTTCAGGATGCTGAATGAACAAGTGGGCATAGTTAATTTTGAGCCATACTTGGAAACGTTCCTCACTATGTACTCGTCCACTTGTATGACTTTCGGCGCTCTGCCCAACCTGCCGTCCCTGCCTTGCCATCTGCATAGGAATTGGAAAGAAGCGAGTGGCAAAGAGCTATTGCCAATTATAAGTGAGTTTTATTTACATAGTATATAGTTTTTATTTGTAGAGTTTCCATGGACTTGCAATCTGTAGCACCTATGTTCAAATCTAACGACGGGCCCGGTACCAATGCAACTTTGTTATATGCACTCTGGTCGCGCTCAGTGCCTATAGCTAAAGTGGTTCATACCACTTTCAAGTAACGTGTTAAGTTTAAGACTAAAGTGGGAGTTATATAGAAGAGTCTGTTATGTTAACGACAACAATACATAAAACCAATTTGCCTCCTTTAACACGTTAAATACCGCATGCCCACCGGTGGGTCACTCCCGGTGCTCACGGGTGGGTGCACGACATGTTTTACTTGGGGACCGCTTGTACACCGGTGGGCATGATTTAAATACCTACAATACAAAAAAAAATTTGAAAAATAATAGGTACACGTAATTAATAATTTTAAAAAATGGCAGTCCTATGTGAGAAATACGATTTTGCAATGCAGTCTTCAATGTGTTAAGAAGACTTGTTTGTTGTTCATGGTAGCAGTTGTGTTCGCTTATAGAAGATTTGTTATAATTTTCAGCTGCGAAACTCAACGATCTGGTGATCCAATTGCAACAGAGTTACCAGCTGACAACGTCTGGTAAATTTATTGAAGCTATCGAGAAGTTACAATGTATTGTGCAAATAATACCGCTGTTGCATGTCGATTCTAAAGTAGAATTGACGGAGGCACAGCAGATGCTGCAAATATGCAAAGATTATTTACTTGGGTTACAAATGGAGACCACCAGAAAAGGTATGCCTTACATTGGATATTCTATATTGAATCTCATAAACAAAAATAGTAAATTTTTAATTTTGTTGCTTTATAATAAAGATCTTTAAACGACAATTTTTAAATGGATACAGATTTGACTTTGGACTGGAAGAAACAATCATTAGAACGGGATAACTATATCCTTATCGTGTCGCCTGCGTTCATTTGTTGAAGTCGAGGCATGTGTGAAAGGGATGCATATACTCCCTTTGCCGTTCACAACTTCGCGATCGTATTTTCTCTTTCTATCGCTTATATACCTACAAAAACTGTATCCATTTGAAAATTGCCATGTGTACTGTTAATTATTTGAATAATTACTGCATATACCTTTATTAAATTTATTTAATTATTGATTGCCTTCCCGATTGCAGCAATGCCGAAAACAACTCTCGAGGAACAAAAACGGACGTGTGAAATGGCCGCTTACTTCACCCATTGCAAATTACAGCCCGTACATCAAATTTTGACATTAAGAACAGCTCTGAATATGTTCTTTAAGCTGAAGAACTACAGAACAGCTGCATCCTTTGCGAGGAGACTCCTGGAACTCGGTCCACGACCAGAAGTGGCACAGCAAGCTCGGAAAGTTCTTCAGGCGTGTGAGAAAACGCCTACAGATGAACATCAGCTTTTGTACGATGAACACAATCCGTTTAATATATGTGGGATTACTTATACGCCTATCTATAGAGGGAAGCCTGAAGAGAAGTGCCCTCTTTGCTCTGCTAGCTACTTCCCGGAGCATAAAGGCAAGTTATGTCCAGTGTGTGGTGTCGCCGAGATTGGAAGGGATGTTTTGGGTTTGAGGATTTCTCCCTTACAATTTACAAGATAAAGTTAAACTATATATTTTAATATTAAACATTTAAGTATTTTTATTGTATTTTTTCGCATAGATAATTATAATTGTATTTGAAATTTTGGTGTTTCTTTCATGCTTCCACTGTTTTGTCTTTTGACCTGAAATTTTGGTTATATGAAAAATATTATTTAAATTAGTTGGTTATGGTCTGATATCAACAATAGACATAAGTATAGATAATGTTGAAATTAGTGCGCGAAAACGTGTCTCTTGCTGATCTTGCCTGTTTACCTTAAATTAGAGGATTCTGATAATAATGTTTAAGAATAGCATGTGCTGGGTGCAACATTCGAAGCCGAAGACAAAAAAAACAGCAAAAACATTAAACTTAAATACTTCTAATATTATTAACGAAGGTTTTAGGACCCAATCTAGGAATTCAGCTGGTTGATGCAAGTATAAAATTGTTATAAAAATATACTTTTGCTTTTATTTTATATTTTCATAACAACCTTTCAGTTACTTCTTCCAAGATTGGTCCCTGGAAGGCCTCGTCATAGTAAGCTAAGCTACAGCTATTTAGATCCTATAAAGCGACCGTGACGATGCTGGTATACCTAAAAATAACTATTCGAATGACTCAAATACGCCTGGTACCAGAATAATTCGTCTACTTACTATAACAAAAAACAGATGAAAAAAGAAAATTAAATAAATGGGGCTTATTGTACTATCCCGTTTAATTTGATTACTCTTAACCCGTCACTGATAGCTTTACATGTCGCTTGTATGGATTTAATAGTAAGCTTGATATGTACTGTGGTTCCCTTTTACTTACAATTCAAACGTCAGCTTAGTATAGACAGAAAGCCATTTACCATCCTGTACCATTTCTGCTCAACTAAAGCTGTGTGTACACTAAAAGCTGATATAAAGCTAGATTCACATGAAATTTTTAAAATGAAATAGCCTCAAATGTATATGAAGGCAATTCCGTCAATGTTGAGTTTTTGATCAATAACCCAACAAATTATATGACCTCATCCTGTGAGATCCAGAAAATCTACATTAATAGGACAGTATGAATACCGGGCGATTCAACTCTTCGGCTCCAAACATTTAATTGATTAACCCGGTATATAAAGTAATAAGACAGTACACCATTCGTGTGAATCTAAGCTAAAGCTTGCAGTGGATGTCTATCCGTAGTTGGTGTGCTGGCTGGTGATAGGTGCGATGAAGATGATTCGTGAACGTGACGCGAGAACCAGGGGCTGGTAAATAAAAATTAATTGCATAATAGTATTAAACAATTGTATACGTTATAATTGTGGTTGTTCTTTAACCAATGTTTTAAATTTTCACGAGTTTCAATGACGAGTGGTATAACTTAAAGAATTTCGGGATTAAAGAACTGTGACTAACTTATTGCAGCTTTGTTCTATGTCATAAGTCAACATTAGTAAAAATAATCATTATGAAATGAATAAAGACTTAAGAATTCTCTGACAAATCTTCTATTATTTTATGAATTCATAAAAATTGTACGATATTAACTACAAAAAGGTGAATCAATAACTAATTACAAGCAAATTTCTAAAGTGCATCGAAACACGAAATAAAAACTTACCTGTTGTTCAACATATCTTGAATTTCATCAAAAGTCTTTCCTTTAGTCTCCGGCAACATAGTAACAGAAAATATAAACCCAAATCCGCAGCATATAGCTAGTATCCAGAACGCTGTATATATCCCATAGGACGCTTCGACGTCCCTAAAGAACCGCGTCCAGACAAACCCAGCCAACCAACACATGAAAGATGCTATGCCGCTAGCAATGCATTTCGTTTTAACAGGAAACATCTCCGCTACCAAAATCCAAGGAACTGGACCAACACCTGTGAAATTATTCTAAAAGTTAACCCTTAACTGATATCACAAGCAAATAAGACCGAAACTATAAATAAATAAATGAAGTACGATTTTCGCAAAACCTAACCTAACGAGCAATGTACTCTTGAATACGTCATAACATGAAGCGGTTAGACTCTACACATATAAAAATCTGTACCTATATACAAACTTACCCAAAGTAAACAATATCATATAAACAATTAGACATAACAATGGCAAAAATGCCACAGAGGTCACGTCATATTTGTAATAAGAGTCTAATAATGCATAAACACCAATCAACGCCTGAAAATTAAGAATAACAAAATCATATATGAAACAAAACACAACGAAATCGCAATAATAATAAACAAAACTTACTAAAAATATTGTAAGCCCTAACGAAGTCGTCCACATTAATAATCGTCTGCCAAGTCTGTCTACCACCATTGGAGTTATGCAGCTTGTCACCACCTACAAAAGTAATTAATCTAATTATAATTAATTATTTCAAATTATATTTGAGGATTACTATCGCGCTATAACCATTGTAGTCGCGTCAAGATTCAGATATTGTTACAATTATTTAGTTCTTGTGCTGTGCTAATTTTCGTACAAGTTTACCAATGTATTCCACTCGATAGTGACATTTTAAAAATATTACAATGATATAAATAGAAAAACAAACCTGAACAACACCCATAATGATAGTACCTTCGGCGGGTGAAATTTTTGTACCAACTTTTTCCAACAACTCTTCCATATAAAACAACAAAACGTCGATCCCAGATAATTGTAGCAACATCGCTAAAAAGACGCAAATCCCTAATGCTTTGACATTTCCTTTGGTAGCCCACAAATCTTTTATTTTGGGCGGTTCCTTGAATTCTCTTGCGACGATCTGTTTTAATGCCTCCAATTCAGGTTGTACTGCTTCTTTGGATGTACCTCGAAGACCAACTAGTGTTTTCGATGCTTCCTCATATTTGCCTAAAAAGAATATATAAAAATAATTAGCACTTTTTTCGATCAAATGGATACGCGAGTAAAGTGGAAATCTTTTCCAAAATGCAAGCCTTATGCCTCGCTTGTAGTAATTAGCAACTAAAGTAATAATAATAAATAGGTATATACAAATGCCTGATCTCAAACTAAAATAAAATAAATAAATTTTCTTCCTTCCACGTAACACATCTCAACATCAACTTACCTCTATAAACAAGAAAGAACGGCGTCTCTGGTATTAGCCAAGAAAACGGCAAATACAGCAGCGACAGAATGCCTCCTGTGGCTGTTAGTCCCCAATAAGTAGAAAATGGCCCTATAGCATAAGCTAATAGGAAACCTATGTTAATAAACAAAAGGAAAAACGCACTGAGAGCTCCACGTATTGCGTCCTGAAAAAATAGATAAGCATAGAATGTGCTATATTTTAATTGCATTGATTATATTTTTTTAGATGTTACAAGGTTCATCATCCATTGGTACCGATAATAGGCTGTTTAACACTAGATTTACCAGAGCAGTCAAAATGACTGGTCTTGCAAGATCTAATTAAAATTCCTACTGCGTGTAACATTTTCTTTAATTCTTCTAATCTTCTGTAATTTATAACAGAAGAATTAGTTATATGTAATTTAAGCTGGTAAATCTAGTGTTAAAGTTGATTTAAAAAAAATATACTTCTCCTTTTCTATAAATTTAGTAGTAGCAGTCCCCTCAGCTTATGGACTACGCTTTAGCTAAAAGTGTTTCGCGTTTTAAAATGAAAATATTAACAACTCACTTCAGCAATTTCGCCAATATACAAGGGCACCATGGCGAACTGCATTCCAGTCGCACAACCCCACATGATCCTGGCAACGTACAGGGTCGGCAGGTTGGTCGCCACGCCGGCCAATAACCATCCGAGTAGCAGAGGCAAATTAGACCCGAAGATGATGTAACGTCGTCCCACGTGCCGCGACAACGGCACTGTTATTAACGGACCTGGAAGTTTATTTATTATTTCCAAATGGTTTCAAATGCGTTTAATATAAAAATAATAGTATTAGTTTTAATGTATAAGTTTTCTTCAGATTTATGTTGAACATAACTGTTAGGTTATTAAACTTAGCTTAAATTATCTTCTATGTAATTGTTACTTTGTGTGAGTTTGTTGCATGTGTTTAAATAAATAAATAAAATTTAATATGTACATATAAAAATAGAAAAAAAGATAGTTGTGAATATCAGAGGCAATTACTGAAAGTGCGACAATTCTTTAATAAAAACCCAATGAGGCCTAAAAACTGTTAAAAATATCTTTTGTTTTTAAAATACAATTATACATTAAAATATAGTTATGTACTTTTTCGATTTAATCATGTTAAATTGTACCTAATTTTTCTATCATTCTAATTGTATGCAGGTACGTACTTATGTATTCTATTAAACAGATATAGAGTCACAATAATAAAACAAATGTCAATTCCAAGTCATTTAGGGAAAATTTTTATTTGTTTTTATTAAACAAATCAGCGATGCGTAAAAATAGCAATCAATGTAAACTTGCAGATTTTTTATTGTTAAAAGTCATTAGAACACAACGATATACCATTTTCTCCAATGACTTGACAAACTTTACGTATCCTTCTATCGTTGTGACCATTTATGGCTAGTGGAATCAGTTTAACGCATTTTTTAAATTAATTTAAAAGACTCATCGCGGTTTAATATCGCGTTTACTTTTATTATTTTAATCTGACATTTTGAAAGGTTAATAAACCGCATAGTCTTTTAAATAAATGCTGTATTCACGCATATATATATATATATTTATTATAGTAACTCTTAAAAAATTGTCATAATAAAAATAGTAACTCCCACTATACCAGCTTAAAGAGACGGAGTATAATTACCTCGTAATGTTAATTATAATTAATTAAAGATCATAGTATAATAAATATCATTACAAATATTGTTATCTAAGCAATAAACTGGTTCGTGTTCAATTAATTCCTATAAGTAACAATTCCTGAGTTGAGAAACCGATTCTTGTATGATATTGTATCGATATTGAATCATTTTAAGTCACCAAATTAGAATAAAGACAATGTTATATTTATTGATAGACTACACACTAATAAATTATTAAACACTTTCTTGTTTAAATTAAAATAGTTTTAAAATTCTAAACACTGCAACCAAAAGTACAGTACATTACTAATTTTCAGTGTAGACAAACCTTCTTATAGTGTATACATTTGTTAATAAATAAATTAAAATAATTTTGTTACACATAATTGTTATTATTTCTGTGCTTTATGAACAAAGACAATCGTTGTTGGAGAGGAGATTATAACATCAGAATAGACCACCAACTAAACATTACTATTACACTTGTAGATATACCTACATAGATTTGGCCTTCCGGGCATACCTACCTTTTTATTACGCATTCATCGAATCATTACTGTCATAATAAATCTATAGGTACATCAAGGATCTTTTAATCAAAAATCATAATCACTTATTTTTTTAACAGAAAGAGAATAGGCGCACTTCGGACGAAAATACGGACGTTTCCTACTCAGGAACACTTAAGTAATCATTTACGAAATTACGGATTTGACAGCAACGTCACGACGCATAGGTCACACAATGCTTATTTTCCGGATATTTAACAGGAATTTTTACGGACTTATATGTCAAAATTCACGTAAGCTACAGAGGTGACGGCCGATCACGAAACTTCGGATATGCCTGAGTAGCCCCCCTGCTCCCACTGATTATATTTATACTCTTTAATTAAAAAAAGGTGTAAGTGAATTAGACCCTTTTTTGCATCGCTGGATTTATCATAAGATAATTGTGTCCAAATCCTATCCTTATTAGGTGAAACACAACGTGCTTGAGACAAACAATCTTGCAAACATACTGGGGCATACAGATAGACATCTGTTAATGTTAGAGCTACGATCGCCATCCCTAAGTTCATTTTTATATAATGTATTATTAGTAAAATATAGTAATAACCTCACCTAACAATCCACCCAAAACGAGTAAAGAGCCGACCCAATTTTCCTCCTGCAACGTCGGCGCGTGTGGCAGAGGAGAATTATCGGATCGCAGTGCTGGAAGCACGGGGGATGTCCAGCCCATCGACATGCCCGTGCAGAGACTGCCGTAACTCGCTGGAATAAATTATAAGAAATGTTTGTTTATGTATAAGAATTGTTTTAATTTTATCTACTTAAAGAATCTGGCAATCTCAGAACTAAGAATCCTTAGTCTTAAAATTGTTACTATATTTTTTTTTGTTTTTCACGTATGTATCAAATAAATAAATTTATGATTATTATTTTTTTCTTGAAGGTTACTTTTTCCCTCTTTTAGGCTAACACTTAATATTTTATGTTCTTATATTATGAATTGTTTTATAGGCTGTAATTTTTTAAATTAATTTAAATTAAGAACTAAATGTTTCTAGACAAATGTTAGTAAAAATATTTATAATTAAGTTTAAATTTATATCCGTGTCAAAGCACCGGATAGACAGGTAAATCCGCCTACCCACAGAACTGACGCTGTCTTAAATAGCTTTATAACTATAGTATGTAAAGCTACAAAAATAAGTAAAAGTCAGAAACACCAACCCGTTAAGTAATCGTTCTTAAAATTAATAAATTAACTGATAGCTCTCGGCTTTTTAATACTAAGCTCTATTGAAAAGCTAAACAATTAAAAATAAATATATAAAAAACAAACCAAACGACGCAGCTAAATATTGTCTCCATTTTTGTTTTAATTGTATTTTGAACGATTCCAACATCATAAAAACAAATCACAACTTAAAGTAATTATTTCATTTAAACAATAAACGATTTATACGTGCTTACAGGACGATGTCAACATTATTTGTAACGAAAACTCGCGCTACAACTCCTCCCTTCACTATTTTTTTCTTTTTATTCTTAAAACTTTAATTACTAAAGTATTTCAATTCATTTGAATATACTAGAGATGCCATTTAATTAATTTGATTCACCGAACCAATATTTTAATTCTTTTAATTTGTCGGTTTTTTAAAATATCTTTGTAACAGCGTAAAGATAATAACTTGTAAAATGATGACAAAGTGTTTAATGATATGGAATTTAAAACACGTATAAAACAAATATTAATTAACAAAGCGTTTTACACTCTGAATGAAGCTACAAATGGCAATATGTAAAAACAAATGATATCTAGTACTTAATATTATTATTGAAGTGAACAAAACGCCATCACCGTTGTTACATATTATTGTATTATTAAGTACAATTGTATTTTGACAAGTCCAAGTGTTCCAATAGCATTTTAATAGGAATTATAGGAACCTACAGATGATGTAAAAGAATAGAATAGAAAAGAATCCTTTTCCTTTGGTTACCCTTTCTTCATTATTTATTAAATCATATTAATGTCTACTCTCAATACAAACAAACGTAGTATACTAAATTTCGCGCAGATTTAGTTTAACGTATCTTCTCTAGTACAATTTAATTAATGACAATTTTGAAGTAAAAAAGCTGTACATAAACAATGTATACATTGGTTATTTTACTATAACTTAAAGTGCAATTGTTGAATAAGGAACAAGAAATGTATAACGATATTTGATATATGCGAATCCGTATTATAAAAAGTCGTCATAAAAAAACGATCTAGTGGTAGAGTTTGTAATCGAGGAAGTGTCAGTTAAATTTTTAAAAACCTGTATCTTTATTTTGTACCAATATAATAATAATCCTGTTAAAATCGATGTATCTTGATTAACTTTGTGGTGTTTTTCTAAAGCACTGACTAAGATGAAGAGTCCTAATCGATTTAAGATATTTGTTTTTATAGTAAGCTTTCATATGACCAATCGTCTGATGTTAAGTTATTAAGCTCTCCTGTAAAATTGTAGATCATATTAATAAAACCTGGCGATATGTATCAAGCAATGAAAGTTTAAACAATCTACACGAATACGACCTTACGTGTGGGTAACATTTTCCTCCGAGAATCTATTTTAGTTGCTCTGCATAGCGCAAAAACTTAAAAGAGAAAAAACAGAAACAATTACAAAATCAAATTATGCTGGTTATCCTTGATCTTGACTGGGGGTTTCTTCTCATTCACCAAACCACGCAATTATAGTGTTTATAATTACGAAAATAAAGTGTATAATTGTGTAATGATATTCAAAGGTCAAATGATCACATTTCACTTGTTTCACTTGATCGCGCACATTGATTGTTCTTACTCTTTTAATTGATGTTTTAACTAATTTATTTTACTTAAATACCCGTTATAGGTTATATTAGTACATATATGTATATGTCTATCTGCAGTTAGGGGTAGGCAGACTGATATAAACTACCATTCTGGCATAATATTTATTTATTTATAAAGCCTACCTACAAAATTACATTAAAACTACATATTATAAAAAGAAGTACTATTATATAAACTAAATGAAATTTTAATTATAGGATAGGACGGCATGCTCAAGGTGATAAAGGGATAGATAATACACTTCTAATAAAATTACAAAAATACATAAAAATAAAGAACAAGAACCAAATAGATGTCAGGAAGAGGGGAGGAAGAAGAAATACAATCACAAACAAAAAACAAAATTAAAATTCTGGTTAGTTAGTTAGTTGAAGATAGTTAGTATCAAGATGTTTCCTGTATATATGATTTGTAATTGCCTATTGCATAATCATTATTATTCCGAAAGAATGAAAGTGAATCTATGTTCAAGCCTGATTCCAAAATAAACGCTCCAATAAAGTCCCGTTACAAAGAGTTATTACTTGAGCGCAGTTCCTGAATGCCTATAACACTTGAGATTGGAATGCAGCCGAGGTGTCTGTGTTGACAACCTCAACTGTATGTACTCATCTAAATAAGCCAGCATAGTGGAAGCGACTATTCTCTAGAGCAGCGGTTCTCAAACAAAAAGCCTTAATATAATTATAAAAAACTGATTTATATGTATTTATGAATAATCATATTGCAATGTAATATTAGGTAATATTTAGTTGGAATATTTAGATGTAACCTTATAATCTCCCTTTGGTAGGTATTTTTTGCAGTATTTTAGCCCTAGGGTTCCGCGGAACACCACTTTGAGAATGGCTGCTCTAGAGCTATAGCTCTATAGCTGCACATAAAGCTTAAATGTACAATAGACGATGCAATCAAAAAGTTTATGGAAATTAACAAAAACAAAAAATACAGCTATAAATAAAACGACATCTACCGGAATTGATCAAAACCTTTTTTATCTTAGTTGTAAACTATTAAATTAAAGTAGCTTTACAATATCAAGGTGGTATTAGTGTTGCAGACACCCAATAGATGGCGTTACGTGTATTTAAAATTACCGTCGCCAACATATTTTTCTAAATTTAAAATACTTTATTCGGTTTATAATCGTATAAATTATTCTAATTAAAATAAACTCGATAATAAGTCACATAGTATTTTAAGTTAATTATTATAACGTGATTTGACATTATTATAACTGAACTATATTTTGGCATATTTTTAACTAACGTTGGTATTCGTGGCCTTATAGTAGTTCAACCCTCTTAGTTCAAACCTAAACATAGTCTTAATTT
>JAPWLS010000762.1:0-25219 GCA_028551675.1 Tineola bisselliella | reverse complement strand
ACTACTAATGATTGCGCTATATATTTATTTTTATGAATATTTGAGGGAGCGGGTTTAGCGGTATTGTTTACGGGTTTTTTATATAAATTGCTACGCGATAACATTTTCGACAATAGAGTTGCCCATATTAATTTGTAATTGTCACCGTTGGAGTCTAAGAGGTTGGGATTTTCGTGTATTAGAGTTTTAAAGTTTTCATGACGAAACTTCTATGCGATTTCACATTTCTTATATTCACTTTTGTATATAGGTATATTACATTACCGACTGACTATTACAAATATTAATTGAAATTAAATATTATTCAGGATTAGTTTTTAAACAAAACAAATGAGAATCTGTGAAAACATATGTTTGGATAAATAAATATAAACAAATGCAACTTCAATAAGCGGTTTCGAATTACAAGTTACAAAATTTAAAAAAAGAACACAGATAAAAATCGTATTTTGTTCAAAAGTTCTCATTCTATTTGATTTAAACGAAACCTTTATTGTAATAACAATAAATATGCGGTTGGTTAAATTGCAAAGAAAATAAATACTTTGTTTTCGCAATTGTACGTGATATGAAACGATACGGTCTTGAACGTATAATACTAACTCACAATATATTATAATTAAAACGAACTATATACAATATAAAATATTATCAACGAATTGATTTCAATTTTATTATTCGTAAGTAACCTAGGCGCGTTTTAGGATCTAGCTACGATCTATTCAGGTATATCGAGTGGAGTAAGTCCTTAAGCACAGAAAAGTGTATATGGTAGCCATTCTCAAAGTGGTGTTCCGCGGAACCCTAGGGCTAAAATACTGCAAAAAATATAATACCTACCAAAGAGAGATTATAAGGTTATATCTAAATATTCCAACTAAATATTACGTAATATTACATTGCAATATGATTATTCATAAATACGGCTTTTTCTTTCGCCATAAAAGTTTGAGAACCGCTGGTATATGGTAACAGGTGTCTCTGCTTACGGACCATCTTACTTAGCATTGGATTAAGTGATAATAAAAACACTATTTCCAATGTTAGATAGTCACGTCTCAATTTGTTATATATTTAAATTTATTATAAATATTATTGCGATCAAACTGTTGGATGTGAAAATACCCAATTATATTTTTATGACACATTAAATTGTAGTGAAAAAATGATCGATCAAAACTACATAAACGGTTTAGTGTAATGTTATTTATTAGAAACGGGCATGACAATAATATATTAAATGGAAACAGCGCTAATTCCTTAATTACTAATAACTTTACTTTGTTTTTTTTTACTAAGATATACATATATGTTATGATTGATATGAAGTAACGATCTTTCTTTATTTATCATCACTCTTACATCATCATAATTTTTAAAGCGTTCATTTGTTCAGAATCCTTCAATAAGTATAGTCAGTGCATGTGTCAATTTCATATAAATAGAACAATGTGTGTATATATGTACATTGTACGTGTATACTGTATATCACGCATAAAATCAAATGTAACAAAATATAAAAGCGGTTGCTGCTCGCTGGTTACTATGAATTCACGTTTGTATACTCCATTGTTGTTCTAAACATGATCAAAGTTTTTGACAGCCGACATAAACTAAATACTCAACACAAATATGATAACAAACGCCATAAAGATAAAAAAAGAAAGATGACAATAGAAAAAAAAAAGTGTGAAAATATCATGTTCTAGATAGATTGTTATATGTTACTTACATATTCCTTTTGAAATAGTAGTAGTAGGTGGGTTTCCTATTCACTCTCTCTTATATTTCAGAGGGCTCTATTAATGATAACATTACGACGTAATTTATTTTCGGGAGAAAAAAAACCTATTTTGTTATATAATCTTAGTTGCACAAAATGGTAAATGATATAGTTTTTGAGAGATAATTTGCACATTTGAATATGAAATGTTAGTTGGTACACTTTACATGATACTGATTCTTCTTCTTTTCATCTATCACCGTACGTTTATTGGCACTAGTCGCTTTTTTTATACAACTAGTTTTGTTTAGATAAAATAAAATTGTTGTATGGGTAATAATTGCACTGTTACTGTCCAATAGGATTCTGTTTACATTTCATATTTATAATAGAAAAGAATAGCAACATGATGATTGATTGTGATTGAATATTAATAATGGGTTCGTTGTGTGTCTGTCTATGAAGAAATATTTTATACAGAATATAACATGCAGCTTCTGTTTCCGCAAAAATACTAAAATACTAAAACAATACTATACTATAAAAAATAGTTATTTGTATATTTTATGACTGTTATAATGTATGCTTATGTAGTTCTTGACCTGATAACTATTATTTATATTTATTATTTAGGGTTTTATATAAAAAAAAGTGTAAAAAAAACACTAGGTTTGTTGCATATAAAATGCATTGACACAAGTCTTTGACAACTCGCTTCAACAGATAGTGGATCTAAAGCTGTAAGATATGTTAGGGATTGCAAAATCATACGTCGCATACACGAATTCCAATAACATATAAGGCAGTATATGCAATGAATTATTACATATGGAACGTAAATTCACAACCAAACTCAGCATCTGTTGCCAGCTGCAATGCTCGCGTTATGCATATGAATTGACAATTCCCCTCTTCAATTATATTATTATAATAGACATATCGCATTGTACCTAATATTTTGTATTTTATTTTAGCTTAGATTAAATTCGATTACAAAGATAGTAGCTGATACGAATATATTGTCAAAAGTTCCATTTTATTATGGAGTTATTTATACTAATATTATGAAGAAATACAGTTTGTATGTTTAACTACTCCTTATCCGAATAAAATAATATTTTTGTGTTAAATATCCCATTGTATATATAACATTGTTTTACGACCCACAGTAGCAGACAACATACAACTAAATTTAAAAGCAAATCCGTGTTTCCTCTTCTAGTAATTTATATATTTATTAAAACAACAATACTTCTACTAAATTGACCGTAAAAAAATCCTAATGGAAATTAAATCTAAAAATATACACACATGTGTAAACAAACATATTAGGTATGTAAAAGATCGACATAAAAACTTATAAACATTTATGTACTTAATTTGAAAACATACCATTCTTAACAATATGTAAGTATAACATAACAATACGTTTAGTTTAAACAATTAATTGTCTTATTAATATAAACTTATGACCAATATATATAGGTATATACACCACTTAGTCATAATATATAAAGTGTGACTTTTAACAGGAGCAAGTAAATGTAATACAACACTTTCATGTAGGTATTACGACGCGTATGTCATGCTTAGGAGTTGCATATAGATTATTGTCAAAGGCATAATTAGAGACAAGATAAGTGACGTATCTTAGACAGTGGACCTTACCCATTAATTAGGGTCCAAGTTACCTTTAACACTGTCTATGTATTAAAAAATTTGATTAACCCATCCATTCTCAAAGTTGTGTTCCGCGGAACCCTAGGACTAAAATACTGCAAAAAATACCTACCAAAGGTTACATCATCTAAATATTCCAACTAAATATTACGCAATATTACATTGCAATATGATTATTCATAAATACATATAAATCAGTTTTTTATAATTATATTAAGGCTTTTTCCTTCGCCAAAAAAGTTTGAGAACTGCTGGATTAACCGAACGAATCTATATATTTTTTAAATACAAATATATAGCCTAGCATAATTATACTTCGCCTAATGTCAAACAAGAGTGTGATCCATCCAATTAGCACTTCTAAGTAGTTCTAAGTAATTGCAAAGAAACGCCTGATTATATTATATATATACATAAAATTATTATATATATATCTTACTATTCAGGCGTTAAATTAAAAATCTTAATATTTCCTATGAATAATCCTGCGCGTATGCATCTTTAAAGTTAAATATTTTAATAATAGTAAATTTCTGGTAGCCGTGTCCGTTACGGGTGGGTAAGTAATGAATGAGCTTACCTCTATGCTTCATTGATCGTCAGTGGTGCGAAGCTGACGTTAGACGGGCAACAAACCTATCCTTTTACTTATATTAAACACATATACTAGCTATTACTAGTACATATATATTATTTCACCAATTTTAATATGTAGGCGTAGCATTGTCTTTCCTTTAAAAATAACACCAGTTTCCAACTTTACCCCAGTTTTCAATTGCCATTATTTTCTAGAATAGAACAAATACGATTTTAGAGTTAGGTTATCTTACTAACTTTGTTTTCCGACATACAATAATTCTTTTCGAACATTTTCGCCTCTCGCCTTCGGAGACTCGTAATTTCTGTAGACCTGCACGTGAAGACATTACTACATTATGCTGTAAATTGTAACTTGAGCTATTTTATATTTATGATTATTATAATTGAAAGATCAGAACGTTTCTAAAATGCTGTGGGCTTATCACGAATTTAGTCTGGCTTTCGAATCGAGCTGTCACAAGTAAAACGGATCCGTTAGCAATCGGGATCATGAATTTTTACTAACGACTAACGAGCACCAGCAATCTATCAAATGAACGAAATATCGAGACGTTCGAAAATTAACAAAAAGTAGGTATCTAAAATATTGTAGTTTCAAATCCGCACGCGATGGCGCTGCTCAAATTTCCATACAAATCGCTTGAAGCGAACTCGGTTCGAAAGCCAGACTAAAATTCGTGATAAGCCCACTGTAATTAAAAATGATGCATATACCGCACCTTTTAATTACTTACTATTAATACTGTTGATACTCCAAAAAACTGAAGTTTGGAGATAACCTCACAATAAACTGTAAATGAGTTAAATAAAAAAAAAACAAATGCTATCTCTTAAAACATTATTATTATTGTTAATTTGACAAATGAGTGTATGTCTACATTTGTGATTAAGATAGAGGCTTCATGTTTACGTAAACTTTGACCCACTTGTTTTGAGATACGTGTTAATGTATGAAGATTCATTAATATGACAATATGACAAGACGCAAACTTAGGGTAACTATTTATTCACTATAGAGTACTGTCATTATATTGTATGCCTGCAATATTAAACCTAAACTTTAAAGTTAAAGATATTTACAATTGAGTTTACGTAGTAGGTAAATATATACATAGTAATAAATATCAACCAAATGGAGTCCCATAAATCCATACTTTTGTTGAATGGATTAAGCTTGAACAACGTTAATGAATTAAAAGTTTTATGTTACGAACGCAAATTGTGAGAGCAAAGTAAGTTTTGAACGCGTCTCATCATAAACTAAGTGTTTTAGTAAACAATTTTTATTTAAGCATGAAAATTTACGCAGTATATACATACAGTAAGTCCTATATAAATATTTAGTAATAAATCCTTGACGAACGGTGAATGAATGAATGACAAACACACATAAACATGCATTCAGATCATACCTACCTATAGTATAACAAAAACAAACGCAAAAATAAAAAAACTCTGCTTAGAATCCATTAAAACCATTCAAAATATTTTTTTCTCTCTACCAAAACCATTTCAAAACCTCAAAAGAATGTGTAAGGGTAGAATAGCTTTAGTTATAACTGAGTCGTATTGACTTGGTGCCTTTTTGTATGAGGTTCCTAACTAGGGCGCTGCTAATGAGTTTTTCGGAATTTAAGTACAGTTCATTAAAGGGGGAAAACGAAGGATATCTTCATTTGTAAATACGGCATAGAATTTACTGTTACAAAATAGGAATCCTATTTGTTTTCTTATTTGAAGCAAATTTTATTTCCTTATTTTAATGATTTATGGAACAAATGAATATAAAAAATGGATATTTGTTTTAAAGTCATAGGTGTAAAGGTCAGGTCACATATGACACGCAAATGTGTGATGTTATCTTTTTTGTGTCGTCTTGAGTTAAGGGATAAGCATTGCGTCATTGTGTATTTATTTAGGAATAAAAATATAAGCCACAAAATAAATATGAAATTTCTGGAGTGGCAAAGTATTGTTGGTTCTGACGAAGCAATATTAACGGTATCAAATTGCCGAAACATGCCTTAAATATTGGTCATTTGTACAGCAATAGGGCAGTCGATTGGTTGGAATTATAAGGGTGGATTTCGCTTTGAGTATTGCGAGAATTTCGTAGAAAAAATGTTAGAGAAATTATATTAGCTGAATACAACAACATGACTTACTATTTTCGACTTTTCTATGTTAAGATTTTTTAGAGTATATACTTACGTAGGTAACTTTTTTGTTTTCTATTATTATAAAATCTTTTTTTTTATCTAATACACATATATATATAAACGTATATTTTATTTTTAAACATTTTGATCTTTTAAGGTATCGCATCGAATTTTATCGAATTGTAATATATAAAATTCTCAGATACACGCATTTTTATAAAGTTTCATCTAATACAAGGCGTATTTAGACTGATAATAAAAAAAAACATTTGAAATTTATCGCAGTATTTCTAGTAATATTTGCCCTTATATGTCTAAACCAATAGAAACTTGGAATAATAAATTAATATTGTTATTATTATAAACTAATTGGTATTAAACGAACAATAGGGATTATTATGTTGTAAGTTAAGGGAACGAATCCCAAAACCCTACAGCTTGTGTCTATAAACTTAAGTTACAAACTCGGTGAATAGGGGAAATTTGTGGCTAGCCGTAGTAAGTGCAAGGTTTTGTTTATATAACCTTCTACATGATGACCAATAATTTAATATCTGTTTTTTTTTGCTTCTAACTAAATGGTTCATATTAATAAGAATATTATCTGCATTTATGTAACTGGGGGGCTACTCAGGCATATCCGAAGTTTCGTGATACGGCCGGTCACTTCTATAGTTTATAATGTGAATTTTGACACATGAGCCCGTAAAAAGCCCTGTCAAATGTCCATAAAATAAGCATCTATCCGTCGTGACGTCGCTGTTAAATCCATAATTTCGTGAATGATTACGTAAGCCCCCCGGTACCTTTGCTTAGCGTTTCAAGCGTCATGTCAATCAGGACAGTGTCTCCGTTCATGTTATTCTAGCTTAACATCATCAGGAATGAGGTCATACATACTATAAAATATATATTTTAATACTGAAATTGAATATCAGTTATTTTCAACATAATTGATTCAAATCAATGCACATATATGTGGCGGTCGATTCTACAGGCCGAAAATACTTATTTAAGAAAATTTGGGATTTTGACGTTTATTATGTCAGTGTCATCCTTCTTGTTTTTTCTTGTCTTTTTATTGTCACAATGCATTGTGATCTATTTTTAATCCATTTTAATCCGTAATATTATTTCACATCTCTAAATATTAATGTAATTAGAATTGCTTTAAGATTCAAGTTAGTGTAAAACTTTTTCTATTTTCGTAATATGACCCGATTCCTTTTGAAATGAATATCATAAGGGGATGTTCTTATATAGGTTTGTGACTTCGTGGTTTGCTTCAAGTTTTGTATTCTTGGATATTTTGTTGGAATCTCAACGATTTTCTTTTCAAACTCTCAGACTATCCTGATATATTTTACATAAAAATTATCCTAATTCCGCTCGTGATAAGGCGTAAAATGGGTTGCTAATGTAATACGTGACGTTTAGCTGTGAAATCATTTTGTAAAGGGCCCTTTATTGGTGTCAGATTTCTTTTAATGGTGTTAAATGTATTTTGTAGTTTAAATACAATTAAAATTATGAATAGTAAAAAAATAATAAAATATAGATAAATCGCAATCGAGAACGCCGAGAAGCCGGCATAGTTGTATGCGGACATTCTTCTGTGGTAGCAGTTGTCTTCACACTCTGGCTTAACATCAGGCGGAATGTGGTCTATGCTAGACTAATATATAACACACAAAACTTCTAGTAATATAATAATGTTTGATTAGAATAAAAGCGATAGTAAGCATAGAGTTTTTAAAATTAGTTAAGATGACAATACTGACAGATGCATTTTTTATATAACAATATTATTTCAATTATTAGTACATATTTATATATTATTTAGAAGTATTCGTGTCGATATATTACAAATAAAAATCGAATTCACTTTATAAGCAAACTTCTTTGACAGTAGTCAGACATACTGGAGTCATATTTCAAATAGATGAAGGGATCTAGCCAAACCAGCGAAACGTTCAGATTATAAACGGCATATCACATTATACTACAAAAATAATTATAATAGAGGAAGAAAATTTTATTAAAAACAAATGAATTTTAAAAAAAGTAGGTAAATCTTATTTACGGAACCATACGCACTTGACCCAGTTTTAAAAAAAAGTAGCGGAAGTAAATAGCCATTGTAACATATACATTCGCTTAAGCTTAGTTTTTTCACGGTTGAAATGCCTTTTGGGTCGGGCAGGCGAGGCGTACAAATGTCTAGGGCTTAAACAATTACCGACGTATACTTCTATAAATTAGTGACTGTTATGACCAACTTCTATAACCCATTATTATTAAAATGACTGTTTTACTTAAATTTTTGACGTCCCATATGACGCAGTGGTTAGAGCGCCAGTCTATTACGCAGAGGTTGCGGGTTCGGTTCCCGGGCATATATTATTATTATAATAAAATCTATCTATCGATCTAAATCACCTGAACATTACTCAAATACCTTTTATTCCATTTTTTTTTATTGCATTAAAAATTATTTTCTAATAAATAATAAATCGTTAAACACAGCAACTATTAGACAGTGATCAAAAAAAATTAATATGTTACATATACTTATTATAATAATTAATATTAATTTGCATGGTTTTCTTGTTGCATTGGACTATTATCATTGGTCAAAAATGACGTCAACAATTTTGAAGCGTGTGATTGGTCTATTTTGTTTCGTATAGCTAAGTGAACTCTACTCAGTAGATTACTGCTTGTGTTATTTCTGAATACGAACCTTAGACTTTATCAACCGAGAATCAGGCAATTTTGTTTGTAATTCCCATATATATAGTAGACTTGTGCGTAAAAATAATCTTGTTAACTTGTACTCAAAATACTGTAAATAACTATAATAGAAAAATGAATTACGACGTTATTCCTTGCAGCACATAGTTACAGGGTGGCTTGTTCAGATGTAACTTTATAACCCGGAAAACTACACTTCTAGACTTTATTACGAGTGATTAGAACGGTCATAAAACCGTTGCAGTACCTCGGCTTCGAGCTTTTCAAGCATTTAGCGTTTAATGTTCATTTTATAGTTATGCTATTTCGTATTTAATACAATACAAACTATAGAAACAATATGTTAGAAATATGACAATGTGAATTCAGTATCCAAAATATTAGTACGAAAAACTGTTTAAACGACGAACAACTAAAACAATGCAATTTCTATATATTTTATTAGAGTAAATATTTTCCCATACAATTAATCTTCTTTACTATAAAAGTTTATATAGATACTTCTTAGGTATAGCTATAGGTATATTACATTATTATGTGTAAGTTTTTCTAATTCAAATAAATCAGTTCTTTAGGCGTTTCCTTAGACCAGAAGTTTATACAGTACCACCTTGACATAACAATACTGAATGGACTCAGAAATAATTCGTTATATCAAGTAATTTGTTACAATGAGGTTCGTTTTAACAAGGTTACAAAAAAAATTATTAATCTCAGCTTTACGTAGGTACCTACCTACTAATCTGCTTTCCCTGTTATAGCGAACGATTTCCACTAATAAATAAAAACACATTTAAATGAAACTACTGTATGTTACATTTAAAAATAGTTTAAACAGTTTTCTGTCCCAAATTATCAAAATATGTACCTGAACCTGTCGAGACATGAATTTATTGTGAAATAGAATGTAGATAACTGATAGGATTCGTTATGTAAAGATTAAAAGTTGACGAAATTCGTTAAATAGAGGCAAATAATGCTTTCTTTTTATATTTTGCAAAGATTGAAGATTCATTATAAAAGGATTTTTAACAAATGTATTCGGAATGTAAAGGTATATTTTGCATTAGACTGTAATATATGTCATGTGCTCTCTATTAAGTTGGTGAGTCGATTCACCCACCCATGAGAAGCTTCATTTAGCACAAATTGCGGTTTCGGATTGTTAAATACGCCCTTCCTTTGCCAACAATTTTCAAGTATTTATAATAGAGAATAGGAGTTTTGGCTTGCATTTCGAACTGTTGTCTTAAATTTCTTTGTTTATTTATATCTTTACTCACGATAAAAATATCGACTCTTGTAGTTAATTTATAATCGAAAAAAGTGCAAAGAAAAAGTTACGTCACGACCAGAACAATCACGGGTCGTGTTGTTTCATACAAATTGAATTTCCCATCATATACTCTCTTATATATACGTTTTGACCATATAATATACATAAGCACTATTTCCATGTGCTAAGGACTATTTTTGAAAGATACATTTCTCTAACCCGTGAAAGAGAAATATATCTAGTCGATTTGTATTGTATCGACTCTAGAAAACTTTGTATTATAGACTTAGAATATGCATTATTAATAATACAGTAACAAATGATATAATAATTAAATTGAAAAAAAAAAATGAACGAATACATTATTAACTGCTAATGCGCTCAGACCTAGGCCCTCCACACAGGTCACTCCAACAATAGTTACGTAACATCTTCAATCTGATCGCAGCTAAACAATTAAGATAGGGTTACGATTATTTGTTCATAGGACAGATTCTTATCTATGCGACATCTAAAATTCAATTGTTTTTTTTAACACGTAGATGTAAATATTAGATTACGTAATATTTTTTAGCTTGCTTATCAAATGCCACTTTTTTATACGCAGTCACGTATTTCATAAACTTAAGAAAATGTTTGAACGCGCGCAAATCGTAATTCTGTCGAGCGATCGTCTAAAGAAGCGAAAGTAAACTCTATGGAACGTAAGAAGTAATACATCGTTCGATATTTACTTAGGATATGTTGCTTATTTCATATCATTCAATATTAATCTTTATTTTAAATTTAGTTTTCATAAGAACAGCAATATTTTATTGTAACTGTAAAAACAAAAGAAAGTTTTAGTAAAAACGATTTTTAGCAAATTTTACGGCATTCAAGAGTGCGACTTTATATCTGTTATATTGGCTGAAGGACGTATGCTACTTTATGCCCTATGATTTCCAGTTGAAAGGTCCAATTTGCTTAAGATTTAAGTCGGGTTAGGATTGTGCGAGGGCGGCGGATATCTGTCGATACAAGCCTCGGATGGGTGCTTCGGCGATTTATTCCCGTACAATATTGAGAGTGAAATGTTCATGCCTATATCTCAACGACTTTGTAATGCAAGGTCTTTCTAAAAGAACGCAGGATACGTATCATGACGGTTTCATGAACTACTATAATTTATTATAAACTCGAAAATACACTCCATATTCATACTAGATATACTAGATACTCCATATGTAGGTATATAATATAGTATGACTTTTTTTAGAATACATTTTCTCTAAATGTTTACGTATATAATGTATTGGTATTATGATATTTAAATGTTGTTAATTTTATATTTATTATTATTGTTGAGTTTTTATGAATATATTATTATTATACACAAATATTCTGTATCATAAGAACAAGAAATAATATCTTATTTTTTCAACCGAAACTGGACATTTTAAGAATTAAGAATATTAATAAATTAGAGACTTTTATGCTGATTGCTGGCATGTTTATTTCGATTATAAGAAATCGAGAAATTAAAGATTTCTTTTTGTGAGATTAGCAGACTTCAGCAGATTATGAAAACTAAACATTTTTTAATAATTGTTTTTCTGATATAAATTTGTAAATTAATAAACAAAGTTGATAAAAACCCTCATGGTAAAAGATCAGGTCAAACATCAAATACTGAAATAGGTCTGTTACTTTTTACGATAGTCAGTCTCGTTCATTCGCTTTTTGTTGGCTTCCAGTCAAGAATGAGCTCGCCGGTTATGTTGGCTCCACATTTTTATTTTTCTTCCAACGCGATGTTTATCCTCGGAGTTAATTTTTGTCACTATTTATTCACTTTGTTTTGATTATTTTTTTCTGACAATTTAACAAATTTGTTATCGACTCACTTTTGATGAAAAGCCAAATATATATGTACTAGTGGTAATGTTTGAAACTTTCACACCTACCGACACGCATGCAAATAACTGTTTAACACGTTACAAATATTATAACATGCTTGCTCTTGTTAATTTAGTTACAGGTCAAACAGATATATAATTCATTTATAAATATATTAAATAAAACACGTGCGCTTTCTCTGATAGAGAGTAAAAATAATACAGTAAATAAACCAAATTTAAAACATTATTTCTTACCTAAAACTATCACATTTCGTCCCAAACACATAGATGAACGATATTAGGGACAGGTAAGTCGGCTAATGTTTACGGCTACCCCAACTAGGATTAATGGCGTTATAGTATATTATTGTTACTTTAGGGTTATGTTAACCCCAAAGCTGAGTTCTTGTGAAAGACTTAGGTTAATTTGTCATTATCCTAGAAGTTTGTGAATTACATTATTAAACATTAACCTTTCTATATATAAACTGGTATAGAAAGAGGTCAAGTGAAGAGAAATAAGTACTCAGTGATTGTATTAAGAGGTACCGTGGATTATTTCTTTGTGTGGATTTGCAATTAAAAATCCTGAATTTGTTTTACGAAAAATATTTTGTTTTTTACGTATAAAAGGGAATTTTAGTAACATAAAATATATTCGCCGCATCCCCAATGCTTATGAATTCTAAATTTGAATTAATCAAAATTTGTGATCTAATTCTTTTATATGATCTTTAAACGCTCATTCCTAATATACTTTAGTCTATCAAAGTAACGCTTTTGATAATTCTGACATAATAAATGTTTAAATTGGTAATTGATCTTTGTGTTAATTTGCATATTCTCCAACAAGAGTTATCAATTACAGAGTTTAGACGTCTATTTAGTGGCGTCTTTCTTGAAGTTTAGCTACTGAGTCATACCGCCGTATCCATTATTCAACATAGTTCATGAAACATCAACGTACATAATTATAATTTAAAATACAAAAGTTTTAGATTACACTCCGCGTTCTAGTGTGATGTGTGACGTATGTACAATGTACATATGTATAATTGTATACTGAGCTGTTTTTGGAGTAAAACTTCTTTACGCACGCTTGACTTGGGGGATAAGCCGATGAATGCGTAACAAGAGCGTTACGAAAAGCGTGATCGGTCGAGGCGAACGGAAGTTGAGATGGAGATATAAGTTAGTGAAGATCGAAAGAGAGAGAGAGGTGCAAGCACACATTTTCTTTCTCTCTTCCTCTCATAGCTGGTGCATGAATATATATATACATATAGACGAAGCTAAAGATGTTTTACTTCTGTCTTGTGGTCTAAACTTTAGACTCTAAAGCACACTCGTTTTTTTTTTAAATTATATTTTTTTGATATACGAAATTCGAACACGGGGCTCATTGATTGAAAACTTGCTTTCATTAATGTTTTACGGGCCTTGATTCCAATCCTACTTTTTAAGTTTAATTGGGGAACCACCAACTCTGTGTTAAGTACATTAAAGTACGTTATTGTTATAAGTACCTACTTCTTATATAAAGTACAAAATGTATAATTGGTTGTGCGGTTAATGTCGCGTTCTGGGCTGATTCCAACTAGACCATTGGCAATGAATTTATAACAATTTAACTACATTCCGAAAGGGGTTATACATTTACATGAGTAGTCTCTCGTAATCATGGATTTAGGTACTTAAAGACGTGTTTCCGCACTAATTACATATGGAAACGTATGTCTAGCGCAATTTCAAGAATTGTTTACGTTTGCTGGTCGAATGACGTCAGTTTTATTTAATGAAGTATGACACTATGAATAATTGCATAGATCTACTGATATAAATATAATAACATATATAAATTTTTTGACCTAACTTATTACCTAATGGATCATAATTAAACGCGGTGATTTATATATAACAATTATTTTTAAACAAGCGTACAAATAATTACGTGACGCCTCCACTCCTCTAAAGTTACGCTAATAGAATTTTGTCGTGTAAATTGCGAATGACAAATTCTAGAAGCCGTGGGGATCGCTGATAACTTACTCGGAAGTACATTAACCTTGTTAGATAGATTTATACGAGAGTTGAAACCTTTTCAAAGAACTTTTTGAATCTATTTTGTTTAGTAATAGTGATATAAATCGCTTATATTTCTGTCCTTTATTAACATTTATTTTTTGTAACTTTATTGTGTAGGTAAGTGTAGGTATATAAAAAAATGCTTAGATCTTTCGAATATGGCACCAACCAAGAACAATATGCAAAACAAAATGCCAGGTGCCGTTTCAGCTTGCTACAGGAAAGAGATATCATTTAAAGTAATATATTTCACATTGTAATAACATCGCTATAAAATGTGTTTACAATTGCTTTGAAAAGGAACAAATAAATTACACACTTCAGCCGAGTAAAAATATAAACCAAAACCTGTCACACTTGTCCACATATTCGCGTACGAATAGGGCATATGAAACTCTACGAAAGATATCACACTTAATGACGTATGTATATTGGTCAGTTTTATTACAAATGCCTTTGTCTGACCTTTATTGTTTGACTTTCCTTTCTGCTGAGCAAGTTACATTTATATGGATTTATTAAGCTATATCTACATTTATATAATACAAAATTAATATCAGCATCCAGACTCCTGTTTGTATAGAATTTAACATGAAAACGAAATCTATCAAAAGGATTAAATATTAATTAATATTTGTTTAAGGGAATTGCAATTTGAACAAATAATCAAAATGGAAATTAATATAGGTTATATATTTTTTGTTATATACAGACATATACTATATACCCATATCTATATATATAAAACTCAAAGGTGACTGACTGACTGACTTAGTGATCTATCAACGCACAGCCCAAACCACTGGACGGATCGGGCTGAAATTTGGCATGCAGGTAGATGTTATGACGTAGGCATCCGCTAAGAAAGGATTTTGATCAATTCCACCCCTAAGGGGATAAAATAGGTGATGAAAGTTTGTATAAATCTTATTAGATTTTCGACTGATTGAACTGAAATTAAAGATTGGAGCTACTATGATTAAGCACGCTAAACAAAAATAAAGCAGCAAAAACTATACCTAATTAATAATAATACTTTTTAACGGGAGCGAAGCCGCGGGCAACAGCTAGTAGATATATAATATAGGTATATAGTACTCTGTCTCTATATAAAATACCCCGTTCTCTCGGTGTAAGGAGAAAGGTAACACAAACCTATAACAAATTCAGACCCAAAACAAATACTTAATTTTGAATAAATATTTGCTACTATTGGGAATTGAATCATCTCGGTTACTAGCTCACCAACCAGTGCGTCGCAGAAACTCCTTACAAAAGCTGATATTGTCTAATTTAGAAGTAATAGTAGAATTAATAGAAATGTAAATGAAAGAATTTCTGACGTAGCCAACTTAGAATTTGAATAAGATAATACCATTTCAAATTATTATACACGCTTAACAATACAAGTGAGGGCTTCCTTATAAATCGTATACATGAAATTTATTCCATACGTCTACAATTTTCAAAATAATTGTATATTTCTAAAATATTTTATATACAGTTAGACGGCGACGGTGTAGTGCCAAGTGCGGAGTTTACTGGTGAATTTGTTGAACGTTGCAAAGCCGCCGCTTGGTTGCTGAAAAAATACTGGGAAACACTGAAAATTTTATACTATATATATACTATTTTTACTTGACAATTTTTCAAATTGTTTTAATCTTGAAATAGTTTTGGTGGTTTAAGTTCACTATCTATTAACTGATGGTAAAATTTTAAATCGGTTAATATATTTCTAAATAAAACAATATATTTTATCAACACACAATCTCTATTTTTATAATGTTTATTTATTTATTTAGACACACACAAACAAACTAACACATGAAAGTAACAACTAGACTAGAGAAATTAAGCTAATAGTTTGATAACCTAATAGTTGTGTTAAACATATGTCTGAAGAAAGCGTTATACATTATAATTAAATACAAATGCCAGTCTGCTGCTCAAACATATAATATTACAAGAAAACAAGTGCAAAATAGACTTTATAAACCTATATTAATTAATGCAGTATTTTTTTGTTGAATTACTATTAGGAATTCATATTGAGAACCTTTGTACGATAGATATCCGATTTGAACCTTGACCCGAGTTAGTATTTGAATATATAATAATAAAATCCATAGTAATAATTGGCTTATACAAAGAAAGGAATTAAACCAATTTATCGGTAGGTATTCGAAAGTAACAGTGACTCTACTTATTGTGTATAGTTCAAATGCTAGATATAAGTGGACTGTGGGTTAAATTTCTTATATGTCTTGTTAACAATCGTGAGTAAGTATCCGAACGTGCTTTCTCCGCCGGTAAACGATCACCCACCTAAGAGTTGACTGCCTGCACGTGTTTACAGTTTGATTGAACGATATGGCTTGTCTGCAAATTTTTCTTAGCATTTTTTACGACTTTATTTTTTTTGAATATGGAATGGTTTGGATTGAAGACTAAAAAAGCATGAATTTAGTAATTTTCTGATTCTGAAATCGCTTTTAAGCTTAATTTTTTTTTTGTTAAGAAATACATAATCCTTCAGTGAGATAGTAGCAACAATTTTTATGTACTTTTTATGTAATAAGATAGGTTATTTATTAACTATCTTAAAGGTAAATTTGAAAAGGAATTACATATCAGTAATAAGTTTGTCGTGAAATTTTCAATGTGATTTTAGAAGAACATGTTGAACACAAATGACCTTCGCTGTTTCCAATAAAATAAAGCCGCAATATTGTATTGGTCTCGTACAATAAGTCCGTGTCCAAAGAACAGTAAATCACTAGAATCGCTGATTTTGCGAGCTTATCCCCAAAACGAAAATGGAATACTATGAAATTATATTTTGTATGTTATAATTATTTCAACTGTAAACAATTTTTTCCTATTAATTATATATTGGTTATTCGAATTTGTGTATTTATTGAAAGTACAGAGATTCTCAAATATTCTTTGTCAGTTCACGTGTATAATGTAGCGCGTGTTGCGTGGGCGAATTTCTCTTCCCTAAAAACCATTTTATTTCATATAAGAATAATTAGGTACGGTACAAATTATGATATTTTAATGAAAAGAAAACTTAAAAAATACGAATTTATAAACATTTTTTTATTTTACCCGTTTTTATTCAAGTACCTAACATTTCATTTTAATTCAAAGCAGATCTTTATTAATTGCGTCCTTTTTCTCTTAAAAATACATAAAGAAACGCTTTTTATTTTTATTTCTTAAAAAAATCACAGAATGTTAAGAGTCAATTATCATGGATTTTTGTTGATAAAATTATTCAGAAATGCGGCTCGGCCCTTATTTTACAAGCTTGGGTTAACATTTTTCCGGAATTATCTTTTATTATTATATTAGTTGTTGACATAACCATCTTATTACACAATTGTATACGCGTGTTCATTGAGTGTAAAAAATATTATATACATACATATTCATTGTATACATGTATATACAATTAACCGTAAATAAGATTAAAAATACTACGCACTTCATACAATTTATCAATAACAACAAAGCACTCTACAGGTGTAGTTATAAAGAACATATTCCGATAAAATACATCTTTCCATTATTTTCACAATAGCAAACCCGCATCAAAAAATATCGCAACGGGAGATCTTGTACCGAAGCCGTGTTATTGAAGACAAGGAAACATTTTGCTTCTTTTTTACAATAGAATTTCCTACAATTCCACTTACATTTACCACGAGTCTGTTCTGACAGTCATTAATCCGAAACACCTGTCTTTCGGACCAGGAAAACGGCCATCCCGCTTGTAATTACGCGACCCAACAGTACTATTACGAAACTCAGAATATAAGAAAAACAGTAGTCTTTTAAATTAATTTTATTTATATACTACATTGCTTGCTTTGATTTGTATATATGAAAAGAGCAATGGATAAGGTGGTGTGTAAAAGTCACTGACACCCTATAGTTTTTAGTCATCACGGTAGAGATATGGGCGTGAACTATAAAATAGATAAATAAATAATTACTTATATACGAATAATGCTTTGACTTCAAACTAGAGACCCGAATCACTCCTGAAGCACCTTTGAATATTGATCTTTTTGTCTAATATCATATTTATAAGTAGCTATAAATTATGCAATAAAGTATTATGAATAAATGTTTAAGTTTGAACGGTTATTGGAAGCCGGGACCTCTAAGTAACATATTATTTCATTAATTACTACGTCTTAAAGAACCTCAAAGACTAATTTACTATCTTGTTTATTTTGGTTACTTTTATTGAACGTTTCGATTGCCAGTAAAAAAAAATACTATATGTAGTTTTTTAAAAAATATCCATACGTTATATCGGTGATTTTGAATTATTTTACAAATCGTTCCAAAACTCTTGGTTATCAAGTTAAATTTAACATTGTTTGTAACTTTGCACTTTGCTAAACCATAGTTGGGATTCAAAGTTTCTCTTAACTCTGATGGATTCCCTAAAATGTAGACTAATGATATATGTATGTATGTTGTATGTGTATGTATATATAAATTTATATTGCAGTAAATATTTGTAATTTGATTATTATTACTATTAATTTTTATGTACGCCTTGCTACTTGTATTAACTGTCTACGGCATCATTTTGTACGCTTGGTTGTGGGGGCCACTTGTAATGAATCGTATATCTTTTCTTACTCTGTATTATTTTATAATATTAATAAGTAATAATAATAATATATTCCCGGTCGATTAAGTTAATGTGTGTAGAATAAATTTCGTTATACCCGGATTTATTATTAAAATAGTACACTAGGTACCTCTACTTGATTTTCTATTATAAGTTTCTTGACTTGAATTGAATTGAAACTTGAATTAAGTTATTTCTGGTATTTTCAATTTTACACAAGTACCATGTGCACATCTAAAGCGAATTTTTGTTTAATATTTTATGGGAGTGCGTTCGATGCATAAAATAAAAATGAAATAATTTTAACTGCGGAGTATTTTTCAATTACTCGCAGGATATTGCTTCATAATAGGATTAAAACTCACCGATTTTATATCGACCATTATGTTAGTGAATTTTAAAACATACATACAAATTATAATCATTGAATAAGTTTGTAAAAATAAGACGCTAAAAGCACATTCAAACAGATTTTTAATTAGACAAATCACGTCCAAGGATAACCTGAGACAATAATAAAATAAATAATATTTTTTACGTTTGCATACGGCCAATAACAAAACAATTTAAAGTTTAATAGCAATTCCGAATACAAAAATTGGAAGCAATAGGAAAGTTGAATGGAATTCACGAGTAGTGTAAAAACAATAAAACGATTAAGAATTCAAACGACCCGACTTTTCAATGCTTAAAACGTCATACAACTCTGTACTGAATAGAATACCCCTTTTTTGTTCCTCTACCTTTTATAGCTTCTTCAATAACGCTCTCTATACGTTTAGAAAAACTCCATCAATTTACCTTATTTCTTAGAAAGAAGAAAAACTCCTTAACCATAAGGCTTCTATCGCGACGGTTATTTTTCTACGGGATATCTTTTTTTTTTGGAATTTTAATGAGTGTTACCGCGTTCTTTTGTGAACAGTTATTTTTATCATAAACTAGCTAACGTCACTCTAGTCCAGCGGTTCTCAAACTTTTTTGGCGAAGGAAAAAGCCTTAATATAATTATAAAAAACTGATTTATATGTATTTATGAATAATCGTATTGCAATGTAATATTTAGTTGGAATATTTAGATGTAACCTTATAATCTCCCTTTGGTAGGTATTTTTTGCTAAAATAAGCCCTAGAGTTCCGCGGAACACAACTTTGAGAATGGCTGCTCTAGTCTATGAATGGTATGAAAGTCAACTATTACCAAAGCTAAGTGTCTCACTCTCGCTTATTATACTGGGAACTTAATTCCGATGTTCTTGTTGATTCGTTTAAAGTATTGCTATTGAGATCAGTTGGAAGTTAAGTCCACAAATTAATATAATTTTTAGTTCATAAGTATAAGTTATTGTGAAAAATAACAATACTTAGATATTGGATATCGGTTTTGTAATGAAACACGAGAGTCACTTTGGTGCCAGTCGAGACTACAGGAAAACTTTTATCACAAATTACTAGCGACAAAATTGTCGTCAAGTCTCGTTATTTTGTTATGCTAGTTCGTCGATAGCTCTTGCTCCTCTCATCGGCAAACAGTCGAACGAAGTCAATTAGTAGACTTTTTGCTTGATTTAATGCCTTATTCAGCATCTCGAATATATTTCTAATGTTTTTTGTGTGTAGTCAAATTGTAGGTATATAAATCTTCAGTCTTCAAAAATACGCCTCTTATTCCAACTTATTAGGTAAATATCTCGCATTAAAAGCTCAGCTTAAATGAAAACTAGACTACCATGAAGAGCTTGGATAATTATCCGTGAAATAATCAAAAAAGCTTTGTTTACTTTGTAAGTCAATTATTATACAAGTTAGGGAACAAGACGTAATTAATTGTTAAGGACTATTTGTATTTAAAAGATCTCGTTCAGAAGCGGCAGTTATATGTGCTAATATTGAATCGGATCCAGGGGGCATACTCAGGCGCACTTCGGACTAAAATACGGACATTTCCTACTCAGTACACTTACGTAATCATTCACGAAATTACAGATTTGACAGTGACGTCACGACGGATAGGCCACACAATGCTTATTTTACGGATATTTGACAGGAATTTTTACAGGCTTATATGTCAAAATTCATGTAAACTACAGAGGTAAGGGCCGTATCACGAAACTTCGGATATGCCTGAGTAGCCCCCCAGTTGCGTTCAAACTCAGTAAGCTGTTACTCGAATCGAAAAAAAACCCAATTAAATGTAATAATCGTTTTCTTCGTTGCTTTCCTTAACTAAAAGCTGGGGACCAGATACATTAAAAACTTTGTAGCCTTTAAGTTCAGTAGTTTGTATACTAAAGTTAATTAACAGAAGTTATATTACTTTCAAGGGTAACAACTTACGCCTACGTCTCAAATATTCGTGTTACAAATTGTAGCAGATTCAATTCGAATAAGTTTTGCTTCCAAGAGATTTAGTTTAAGTTTTGATTTTTGTTTAATTTTGATCTTATTTCATGTAGGTAATATTTTATATTGTTTAGTAGGCTAATATAATGGTATAGAAAGTATGAAATAAAACAAAGATTTTGTGTAATGAATAATCTCGCTGGTTGTATAAAATAATTTTAAATTATTTTCTAAATATAGTTAAAAATTAATTTAGGTTGAAATTTATGACGGCATTTGGTTTAAACTAAATTTCCAGAAGCCTCGTTAAAAGGTCATTCTCTCAACAGCCCCGAGATATAATTTCATATTCTTCAATATTAGTGAAACTGAAAGGCGTGTCATGAAAATTTTGTTGTCGGCAAAAGCTTTCAGTGCCTAAAATTCCTTACAATTTCACTTCCTACCAAAATTTTAAACATATTATTAAATTATATTAGGCGTTTATTTTACTTTCAAAGGTTAACTGGCGTTTTTTTTACACATACTTTAAACATAGCTAAGCTGTATATGACATATATAAACTGGCAGCAACAACAGCTTAAGCAGAAACCTTAAAAATTCATACGTAATATCCAACATAAATTTCAAAGTTCCACTTCAACTAATAACAGAATATTATAAATAAATGAACATGAAACGGAACACCAAGTAATGTCGTCATTAAACTTATTCTAGCGTTTTATTAATAAACTCTTTGAAGACAAACTTTTTCAACACTATCACCTAGTTTCAAGTTAGAAAATATATCAGGTAACAGCTTTCGTGAGTTCGCACGATATCTTCTTCTACATGTCAACATACTCCACAATTCATAGTAATAATACTTGGAAATATGTATACGTGAATCTAAAAAAATATGCTATTTGTATAGTAAATATTACGAATAAATATATAATTAGACCGGGACCTTTATGTAATATACAGAAGTACCGACCACTGCACCAAAGTGGACGTTTGAATGTTTGGTTAATTTACTAATTTGTATATGAACTTTAATAAAATTTAAGAGTAATTAATTTAAAGAGTATGTTTTGTACAAATCTATATTAAGTGATTACAATCCTTAATCACGTAATTTAGGCTTTGTACACATCTGGATGCATTCACTATTCCTGTTTAGGCGCATCAAAGGAAATGTTCCATAAAAGCGAAGGTAGCCGATTTCAAATCGAATACTATTTGCACAGAACCGAATTTAACCGAACGTCGATTTTCACGTTTATCGTACTACACATATCGACAATTTTCGTAAACAAGGAGATAAATGTCAAGTTTAATAGCTCCCAATTGCCTATTATTCGGAGTTCATTACTACTACTGAGTAATAGAAAAAGGGAAATCGTAATGTAGGTCAAAGGTAATGGCATACATAAAACTAATAAAATTAAACTTATATATTGACTTAGTATATACACATATCTTAAAATATTACAATAAAAAAACAAATCTCACACATATACGCGGCGATTTTCAAATGTATACAGTTTTTGTAGGTATATAAGCGACAGAAAGAGAAACAATCGCTGTGTCGTGAACGGCAAAGGTGATATCGGCATCCCTTTCACACCAGCATTTCACACATGCTTCAACTTTGACAAATTAACGCAGGTAACATGATAAGAATATAGTTATCCCTTTTTAATGATTGCTTCTTACAGTCCAAAGTTCAATATGTATCCATTTCAAGATTGTCGACTGTACATGGCTCACAGATCCACATTGCAATTGCAATGATAAACAATTATATAACACCTAGACCGGAAAAAAATTATATATATCTCAATAAATATTTAAAAATAAATATAAGTGACCGGGGAACTAATTGTGGACCTTTGACAATGATCCTGTCAATTTACCAGTCGCAGCAGTTTTTAATTAGTATTACCAATTGTAGTCACGTGTAATAAATAATAATAGAAAATTTAATTAAGAAGATTTAGTTAGCGTAAATATTATTACAAATGCGATTACAAACAATATCATATAACATTTTCAAAGAAAATCTAAAGTCGAATGTCTTAATCCATTAGCTCTTCAAGAACACACACAAACCATGTGGGAGACAAAGGTATCTGGCAGTTTATTACAATTGATATACTACGGCGTTTTCTTAAGGTTCTTATTGATTGTTACAAACGTGTTCCACTCTATAGGAATTCTATAGTTAATTCTAAGACAATGAAATAGCTTACTTATACTTAGCGATATGTTTATGTACAACACGTGAACTAGATTGCTTAACAAAGCATGTATATAAAATAGTTTTAAAATGTTTTAATTGACTCGACACTAGACGCAAAAATTGGAGCGTTTCGTACAAAATGTCAGTGTTTAATTATCTCCGTGTTACAGTCGACTGCACGGTGTAAGTTCCGGCTTGTTTTTTGAGTAGTATTTCAAATTCATTTTACAGTCCGAGTGTCACGTTAATTAAAACCCTATTTTAAAAAAAGGTGATACAAACTTTATACTCCAATATACATTAGTATAGCGTAACTGTTGGTTGCAAAATAAGCGGTATGTTAATTATGGCTGTTGAATCAATTAAAAATAGATACAAAACTTTTTAAAATGTCCGATTTAATGAAAACGAATGCAATAGTAAGCGGAATAGTCTTTTAAAGTTAAATCATGTTCGCGAATAATCTCCGACGAGAATTGATTACTGTGTACTTTTTGTAATTGTTCATGTTCGCTGAAAATATTGAAACCCATATTCAACAAGTTTATTAATAATTTACATTTCATGATTGCAAACGTTTAAATGTTTTATATTCGTTAAAATATGTTTACTAACCGTAGAAACATACGTAAATATTAAAATCTATTTAATGAAAGCTGTCAAACATATCGAGTTAAATATTTTTTGATGGATATGGAGGTAATGTTTTGTGCGCCAGTATTGTTGTTTCATTCTTATAAAATTATTGGTATATCATTCGAAAACAGAAAATGCAAACAGAGATTTGTAACCAAGGCATTATATCTATTTATACACGTAATCTCTTAATTTAGGCATTATAAGTACCTAATGTGTAATAAATAAAAATAAAAATGTTTTAAAAGAAACGTTGAATCCGAACTACGTCGTAAAAAAACTCAAATTGAAGAGCTCTGTAACATGAAAAAAGCGCATATTTTTAACCATTAAAAACTTTTCACAATATTTCATTCAAAATTACATAGAATAGCCATTACAGAAGGTCGGACGAGGATATCATGACGAGCCCAAACCTAATACCTTTTTAATTATAGTATACATTATATATATATATATATACAGGGTGTCCCAAAACTCAACGATAAGCCGGCACCAGTGGGTGGACCCGCTCTTCACTGCTCGAGAAAAAATAAGAAAAAAATATATCTAATTTTTTTTTGAAAATACTAAGTAAATTCTGAAAACCTTCGAAAATTGACACCCTATATGATATTTTCAAGTGCCACGACCACAAATTTACAAATATTTCAGATTTTTTTTTGTATCGGCAACCTAAGTAGTACTGCTATCCATTATAACCCTTACAAATTTCAGAATGCCTGTAGTTTTTACACAAAAATGAATCAAATTTCTTTTTTTCCCTAAAATTTTGAAAGATTTTTACCTTCGGTCCACTTTAAGTCATTGTGGTGTAAAAAAAAAGTATGGACACTACTATGGCAAGTTTTTTCAAAAGTTGACGCAACTAACCAAGATTCCTAAATGGTATAATACTCTAGGAAAACTAATCACAAAAAAAAATATGCCTGTCATTTCTAAACAAGAATCAATTTTGAAATCCTTCGAAAATTGACACCCTATATGATATTTTCAAATGCCACGACCACAAATTTACAAATATTTCAGATTTTTTTTTGTATCGGCAACCTAAGTAGTACTGCTATCCATTATAACCCTTACAAATTTCAGAATGCCTGTAGTTTTTACACAAAAATGAATCAAATTTCTTTTTTTCCCTAAAATTTTGAAAGATTTTTACCTTCGGTCCACTTTAAGTCATCGTGGTGTAAAAAAAAGTA
>JAPWLS010000886.1:0-27555 GCA_028551675.1 Tineola bisselliella | reverse complement strand
TTCGAGGGTCTGAATGTGAGATGTCGGAAAACAGTCCTATTTTTAACCTGTTATGAATTGGCTACTAACCTTATACTAAATCTATATCTGGATATGTAAGCTATATTATATCAAAATTTCATCAAAATATATCGTCAGAACAAAAAGTTATAGTACTTGGTATTATATAGTTGATCACTATCTTTATTGCAAAAAAATATTTTATTTTTAAAATTCATTTTCTCAAAATTGATAAAATTTTGCGTATACATTCTCCTATATATGTTCTTTAAGATGATATATAGTCTACTTCCTGCCGCAGCTTCTATCTGCCTGAAAAACCTTTCTTAATTGGCTTCACTTCAGTTGGTATAACACATTATCTATAAATCAATTTAACTATTTTTTGTACTATATTAACCCTTAACAGTATTTTAATATGTCTGGAATTCATTAAGGATGGTTAGTTACAATATTTAATTAGGTATATGGATTTTAATGTTTAACTATTTAAATTGGTCGGGTTATATTGGCTGCCGAAAATTGGCTGCTAACTTCACACCGGTTTTATTGAGAAGAATGGGCTTGTTTATTTTGCAAAAGTTTATCAAATCGTGGTGCTATTTTAGAAACGTTAATAATCAGATCATTTTCTAATTGTAGTCTATTTCTCTTTTTAGTTTTAATGTCTAACTGTAAACTGTGGGGGTCGCCAGAATTTTACAACTTGCAAAGGGGTCGCGAAATTAGAAAGATTGTAAAACACTGAACTAGATAATTCATCCTTCAGTTAGTATTGTATATAAATAATAATTTTATAATTAAAATCAAAACTCTTTATCTCACATACACCCGACTTTTGCGTCTAATTGGAATCTACCGTGATTTCGGAAACGCGTATGACGAGAAGGAACCACAAGAAACCCGCCAAGAGCCTGTCTAACAAGTACAATACAATAAACAAAGATACTCTAGGTCAGGGGTAGGCAACGCGGCGCCCTTGATCGATTTTTAATGCGCCCTCGCTGGATTAATGTAAATGTATGATAGCCAGAGCGATTTCTTACTCTTGTCAACGGCGATATACAGCAAGTAGTCAGTTGAGTTTAGAATAGGCATGTGGACAGATTTTCAAATTTAGTATTGCGCCCTTAAGGACAAACAGGTTGCCGACCCCTGATCTAGGTAATAGATATACATTTAAGCACACCAACGTATACACATTCACCTCAATCACGCTGTTTTCACATCATAACGTGAGGAAATATGTACTACATATATTTGTATTTCGTCCTTATAAAGGACATTGTAGTGTGGGATTGTATATGTAGGAATTAAAGGAATTAAGCTAATCCATGGTTACCCTATTAGATACCAAATGCGGTCAAATGAAAAGGCAAGTCTTTACTTTCTGTGGTTAAAAAGGGTTAAATACATTTAGATTACAATCAAAGCTTTGAAGTAGTTCCCGTGTTTGTTTGCGATTCTACTACATAAATAGAGTTTAGGGATTCAATTAAAAACCCTAAAAGAGGTCTTCAAATAATACATATATTTTATTAGCTTTCTTTTTTGTTTTTTTTTTATTGATAGCCCAGCATATTGAGATGTTAAGTTAGAGTGCGGTCCATGAGCATATACAACTGTTACCACAGACAGATGTCCGCGCGCAACAGCCGACTCCACTATGCCGGCTTGAGGAGACGAATGTGCTGTGTCCAAATTAACAGGGCACACTCCTCTCGTTATCCCGGCTACTTCCAAGCTGATCCCGAAAAGCGACTAGGTCACTTCACGGGTGTTCCGCTTGAAAGTGGTGGTACTTCCCCAGGACTAATGCCATCATCAGTCTGCCTACCACTCTTATTACTTGGGCTCACTGGCGATCTAAACTTACTATAAATTCACATTTGTCATATCCTTGTGGGCGTCATTGGGTAAGTAATCACGACAGAAGATTAAATAAGTCATTTTTTAAAATTAAATTTCAAGTTATTAATACAGCATGTTCCCGTTCTAGTTTTATTTAGTGAAGTAAAATGTAATCCAGTAGTCGACATGTTCTCAATAACATGGAATCGTGTGATGCGGTCCACTCACGTTTTGCAGGGTTGGCACTTTCAATGCGAACCTGTCGGTGAATAGCAGAACTAAAAACACTCCATACAAAAAACCGGAAACACTACTTCACCCAGCTAGTTCTAGGCCATTCTTTGTAAATACTGTTCCTGATGTGTTCTATTTAGTATATCTAGATTAACAGCTACTATTATAAAATGCTTATACATAGAAATCACCCGAGCTAAATCGGTTTATATCTAATATGTACAGTGACGTAGAAAATTGTGTAATTACTATGCAGATAAGTATTTTTGTATTCGACTGTACCTAATAAAAATACTTAAAAATTCATAACAATACCCCTAATATTATTTTATGGCAACCCTAACAAAATATGTCAGCGCACGTGTTAATATGAACCACGTGTGGAGACTAAATAAGTTTTTTTTTATTTGAACAACTTAATATAATGAATGACATTTTCAAGTAGTCTTTTATGATTTCGTATAATAATGACAAGTATGATTTTGAAATGTATTATTCTAGTATACGTTAGCAGTCCAGTCATAAGTGGGTAACACTTATGCTTTAGTGTTACAAATATTTCGTCTGGCAACATTATTATTGACTAATAAAGCACCGTACTAAATTATCTTCTTCTTTTATTAATGGCTACAGATATCTATTAAAGACAATTCTGCCAATGTCGAGTATTCAGACCCTACGTACAATCGTGTCAAAAAAATACCATCCATCTATCTATTAAATTGTCAAGATATTAAGATATATGTGCTGATTTCAAAATGAAATAACGGATCTTTTACTTAATATTGATATACTTAAAGTAATCCCCCCTATTGCACGGCGTTTTCATATTACGCGAATTCGTGTCCCTTATATGACACGTGGTTTCCACCATATAACGCGGGGATTTCATATTATATTTATCTGTACTGTGAAATTTATGATATTTAATTTTTTTATTTTAAACATATATCGTTCATAACATAGTTTTTTCTTTATATTGAATTTAAACCCACTTTACAAAGATAAGTTTAATTTGAATAATTTGTACAACACGCGTTATACGGGGTAACATTTACAACGCGTTTTCCTATAACGCGTATCCAACCTACCGCGTTATAGGGGGGTTTACTATAATTTACAAGGCCCGGAACAAATAAACTGCATATATTTAAAATTGACTAACATTTCTTTCTAAGCATGTTAGTTCCATTTTATTTTTGTCCAACAATTAAGTGGAAAGCTGAAAAGTCAGTAAAATTAAACGCGGATTGTCTCACTAATTAATTCTTCATTTCCGTCTCCATAAAATGGAATTCATTATGAGAAAAAATCCTTTTAAATCCTAGTGGAATTAACGAACAAAAATGCCAATAAAAATCTGTATTATGTCCTAGACAATAGAACGAAGTAATCCGAAGCTCCGGACATTTTGGATTCAAATTAAGAGTTTATCCTTAACCCTTTTTTGGTCTGTCACAGAGGATCAATAATTAACCCTTCAATAAAGGTACTTTTACATGTTAATAAAGGACCTTTCGGAAATTGATTCTGGGTTACCAAAAAAGGATTCACACAAAGACCTTTTGTCTGCTCTTAATAAATATGTTTGATACGCCCATATACTATACATTAGTATTTTAATTTAAAGACTTTATTATTTTAATTATATAATAGTATTTCACTGCAACCACGATCGCTGCAAAGCTTTCGAAAAAACAATATACGAGCGTTAAATTCACGAATTATATTATTACCATCTCTTATTGTAATAGTTTTTTATTCGATTCCCGATTCGCACTATATTATGTAGGTATATGATATTTAAAAGTATCATTAAATTTGTTTTCTGTTGTTCTTCCTTGTCTTGGTATCCTTTCTTGAAGATATTACCCAATGTTTAATAGTTATAAATTATTTCTGGTTAGTTAATATTCTATAATACAACTTACATATTAACATAGTTGGTACTAACATTTTGACGATTATAGTTTAGTTTTTGTTGAAATAGCTTCCAATTATAAATATTCATCTACTAAAAAAAACCTCAATATTTTCTGTGATACTCAATACAACAATGAAGAATCTACACAAACAAACTGTGCGCAATAATATCTTTAAATCGCTCTCCTGTAAAATTGCGATTTTGTAGATCCTACCATCTTAATAAAACCTCGGCTATATGCCTATAATTATCTACGTAATTTATAGACGTATTCAATAATAATAATAATAAATTCTTTATTGTACCAAAAAAATTACAAAAGCGAACTTAATGCCTTAAGGCATTTTCTGCCAGTTAACCTTTGGGAGATGTGAGCGGTGATGTTAATAGTACAGAAAAGTAAAATAATAGAATAAATACAAAATAATACACAAATAATTTTGATTATTAATAAATAATTACACCAATAAATACAATATGACAATATAAATATACTAAAGTAATTATGTCAGAGGATCTTGTTATTCTGTTTATGTAGGAAGTGCTTGTGGAGATTGTTTTTAAAACTGTTTATGGTGGAGGCCTGTCTGATCACAAGATTCAATGCTATAACCTAAATATACAGGAATAAGTAGAACTAGATGTGACTTAACCCAATGAATGCATCTTAGATTATATTTAGGTATAGTTGACGCATTTTATTTGAAGTTCATCTCTATTTAATTTATCTACATGGGCTCAACACAAAAAAAATGTCACAGAAAACAATTTTTGAACGTACGAGTGTTGAATAAAATTAAAAGTAACTTTCTCCATTGTAAAACGAAAATAGTAGAAAAGGGAGGGCCAATTAGACCGGGGCTCACTCCATTACGCAGTGCCATCTGTGTTTAACCCTCAAATAGTTAATGTGCTTTTTTTCTGTCCGAGGGAGGGATTTTTTGGTAGAAATGCGACGGTTTAAAAATGTCCCTACATGGTTCGTGGGACAATTACAGATGCCATACTAAGTAGGTACTTGTTTTTACGTGTGATTCTTTTAATTATTCATATACGTGTGCATTTTAAATTTACATATTCTATATACTAATATATAAAGAGAAAACATTTGATTGTTTGTTTGTATGTATTGAATAGGCTCCGAAACTACTGGACTGATTTGAAACATATGCTATAGAATATTTTCAAAAACCCGGATGAAAATTTCAATAATGTAACTCAAAATGTAAAAAAAATTACAAAAAAATCATAATATTGCGTACGCTGCGGAAATTATTGACAATAGAGCAAAGTGATGTACTACAGTTTTATAGAGGACATCAATATCTACAAAAAAAAGTCTGCAATACCATATGTCTAACTATTACTGTTATGTCACAATAAGTACTTTTTCATGTTAAAGTTTAAACTTTATAGTACTTCTACATCATCTTCATCTTCATTACTACGCAAACGAAGTCGCTGGCAACGGCTAGTTATGTATAATTTAGTATATGAACTAGTCGTATGAGGGCGCGCATGGCATATATCAAGTCACTCATACATAATTAGGTCATTTATAAGCACAATAAATAATCATAATGTTCGCGATTAACCTAATTTGAAATCTCTTAAGCTTGAAAATTATTAATCATAAATTAGATAAAAATGTGTCAAAAAAACCAAGACAAATGACAAGTAAGTAAAGTGTTTGATGAACAAAATATGTAGATAAGATTTCGTTGCACCCTTAGGCACGTTTTTAACATAGGTTAAGTTCTCTGAGGTCATGGTTTCGTAGTGTAAATAACTTTCTTTTATGTGTCGTCTCATAAAGCTAGTTTGTAGATAAAACACAATTACAAGACTGATAAGAAATTAAATTAAAGCTAACGTTTTATATTATAGAACTTTGTTAATAACATGAACTGCAAATAGTTTATTAGCATAGGCACTAAAGGCGTATGACGAGAAGAAGACCACAAGAAACTCGTCAATCATAGTCAATAATCAACAAAGCAGGTTATTCACGAATATAATAATAATATATATTTTTTATTATTAAAGCTTTAGAAATAAAAACAATATCTATGGTGTAGCGATTTGACACTAGAGGTCGCTTCTCTGATTTTCGAATAAATATATTTAAATAAAAATAAAAAGTATACCTAATTAGTACTCAGTATGAATTCATTTATATATTTATTTTCGTAAATGAGCTCGAATAAAGCGCTTTTACTCGTCAAATTATCACAAACAATTTAAAGAAAAGAAGAATAATTTCTATTTTCATTCAGAATTTTATAGAAGATTTATTATTATTACTGATATTCATTATGGTGAATTAAAATTTTATAGAAAAAGGCTTTTTAAGGGTTTACTTGTATATTAAAATTTTATAATTTCTTGTTGGGATGTTACCCGAATACTTGACATCGGCAGAATTGTCTTCATGAAGCATCTGAGTCCATTAATAAAAGAAGAAGAAGAAGAAACAATTAAAATTAGCTGCTGTATACTGGCATTGTCCACTTACATAATAATATCGTAATATATTTATGACTTTACTATGACGTAGCAAAATAGCTGTTATATGTATAGTGATATAGTTATCCTATTATACACCATGATGTAATACTGATTATGTCCAAGCTTTTTAACTCTAAGATATTAATCTAATTTGTAATAGACTTTTTGAATAAGTTTGCATTTAATGATTGATAAATAAACGATTTATTTATTTTTAAATAAATATTACAATCTGTTGCCTTGGCGCCAAAAACCAGTGTTTGTTTGTCTTGGCGCTGCATATTCGTCTTTCATTCTAAATATAACTTAAATTAATATAAAAATATGTTAATATAAATAATAAAATAATATAAAATATAAATAAACTAGCTGTTAAATATATAATATTAATATAAATAACTTTTTGCGGCTTTATTTTTGTTTAGCTGTGTAAAAACGTCTTTCATGCATCAAAATTTCGGCAATGAATGACAATAAATTTATACAAACTTTCATCCCCTATTTTACTGTCAACACTGAAAATTGTTTCAATTTGACAGCACAATCCGCCATTTATTGAATTAATTTGTTACAAAAACCTGTGAATATATATGAAGAACCGTTCAACCGATTTTGTGCAAAAATCTAATAAGATTTATACAAACCATCTACTAAATAATCTGAACAAAGCCTAAACATTTGGTTTGGATAGGTGAGCCCGTTCTTGAGTTATAAAATTACAGGGAATTTGCCACTTATTTTTATATATATAGATAAAATATAAATAAATTATTATTTTATAATTACGGAGAAACCACCATCGGTTTTTATATTATTTTGTATAATTACGGAGAAACCACCATCGGTTTTTATATTATTTTGTATTATTTTGTTTATTGATAAAGGGAGACTACTAATATCATCTGGCATTAATAATATGATTTAATATTCAGCTGTTATTTGCATGTCCTATGTCTGAGTTGTCCATGTCTTTTTAAGCATTATGGCTAATACTTGAAAAGATTTGCACGTTTTTAATTACGTAACATTACATTTACGTTTAAAAATAATAAATCCAAGTTAAACCCAAATCTTTTAATGAGACCGTTTGGCTTTTATTGCGTGTTTTAAAGAATTATTTTTGTGTAAATGAGGTGTTAAAACTTGTGTCAAACGTTGACATTATGTTGACGTATGAATGTTTTAAACGTCCCAAGTCAAAAGTCGACGATATTTCGTGTTATTTTCGTATTTTGTTCGGGAATATTCGTAAGTCGAAGGAGAATTGAGAGTTTTGTATAACGTGACCATACGTCCCGTTTTAAACGGGACCGTAGCTTCGGGACGTAAAATTTAACAACATCACGCTGCAAAAAGTAACCGAATGGAATAATCTAAAGTAAATAATAAATAAAAGCCAAGGATTTTATTCTTACTTAAAATCATCATCAGCTGTATTAAAACAAAAATTTGTTCCTCTGAAAAATTATAAAAATAACTGAGTATTTTTAAATTATTTTTTTTAATTTGTAATAAATACTATTTTGATAAATAAAATAAAACTTAATAAAAAATAAATTGTTTTCACTATAAACCTACCAATTGACGTAAATAAATCAACGTCCCGTTTTGAGTAAAAATGGTCACTTTAGTTTTGTATCTTTAATAAATGTAAGAGAAAAAGACTGTACTTGAATACGATCGTTTGGTACACTTAACCTAACTACAGATATTTTGTGTATATATAAGATATCCTGATTTAAAACTAGGACAACACAAGCCTAGACCCCGGACCCAAAAATAGCAACTTAAAAAAACTATATCATATTAACAATATAACTAAGTAACATAATATGTATTAAGTGTAATACAGTGAAACCTTGATATGACGATACAGAAGGGAATCAGAAAATAATTCGTTGTATCAAGTAATTTGTTACAATGAGGTTCGTTATACAGAGGTTAGGTTGGTCTGCGATTCGTTTTAACAAGGTTTAAAAAATATTAATCTCAGCTTTACGTAGGTACTAATTTGCTTTCCCTGTTATAGCGAACGATTTCGTTGAATAGAGCTAAAGGTCCTTTTTATATTTTGCAAAGATTGAAAATCCGTTATAAAAAGGTTTTTAACAAATGTATTCGCAGGTAATGTAAAGGTATATTCGGAAAAATTCTTTAAATCGAGGAAATCGTTATATTGAGAGTCGTTACGTTAAGGTTACTCTGTATATTTATATATATTTGTATCTCACGCTGTTCTCTTCTGTATCTCTCTTTATTTTAAGGTTGGTTGCCTGAAACATCTTAGCGACAAGGCTGCAATCTTTTCTTACTTACAAATTGTATTATTTAATATATAATATAAGAAATAAATATATCAAAAAGTAAATTGTAAATAATCGTTTATTCGAAATTATTATTTATATTCATACTTTTAAATTCAAAATTTTGTTATAATAACCCCAATAAATAATAATATCTTGCTATCATTGTTAAAAAATTGAAATTATCTTTCTAACGGTACACTTTTCTTTAAAAGCGTTTTCTACTTAAACGTTGCTCGAAAAGTGTCTCATATTTTTCTTTATTCTCGGCTATATTTTTAGTATTTTTCTTGGATCATGTCTCTGGCTAGCTACTTCTGATTCTGGACGTGGTAAACCAACTAAGCCGTATATACAAACATCCGTAGTTAATTATAACGTTAGTAATTTGGTTAATGGTTACCCAAAGCGTTTTAACAAAGCGGACGTAACTTAACCGCATGCATTACAATCAACTTGCGACCTAAATTACACTAAACATTAATTATTAATACTTATTATAATTTAATATGGGGTAGGCAGAGTCACTATGTACTGTCAATATCGAGTTAGCAGAATAGAATATTTACAATGTAACACCTTCGTTAACATTTACCAGCTTAAATATACCTATTTCTACCAAAACCAAAAAAGTATATATTTGTTACAAATATATATAAAATAATATAAAATTCATAAAACTAATTCTTCTGTTATAAATTAAAGAAGATTAGAAGAATTAAAGAAAATGTTACACGCAGTAGGAATTTTAATTTGATCTTGCAAGACCAGTCATTTTGACTGGTTTGGTAAATCTAGTGTTAATATTCCTTCTTCTTCTTCTTTATTTAAAATTCTGCCAATGTCAAGTCCAACAGTCCAACAAGAAATTACTTCTTCTTTTTTGGATACAGTAATCCCAGACGCATCCACCCGTGATAATTTACCAAACAAGCGGATCATTTTGTTCCGAAAAGTCGCGACGATTAATAGATCAGCAACTAAGTCTACAATAAAAAATGAATGATATACTAACCTACAATCTAATATTATTACGAGCTATAAAACTACACTAAATATCAATGAAATCATCATCAGTACTTGAAAGAATGGAATTTAAGTCTATGGGTCTAGGTATATGATGAGAAAGAATATGGTATAATGGGTATGACAACTTAGGACAGTGAAAAAAATATGGGTAATGGTGCCCTCCCTTAATATTCCAGAGCTCAAAACATTCACCATCCACTGCCGCTAATCCGGTAATCTTACTTTGACAGTTTACTTTATAAATCAACGCTAGTAAAAAAGGTCAATTCAGTAGATTGATTTTTCAGTTTAATAATAGTTATACTCATATATGCTTAATTTAAATGCGTTTATTGTTGATTATTATTAATTCAATGTTTAAAAATTTTATTGCAAATTTGACACCATCATGAATGGAGACAATGCAAGCGTAGTCAAATGTAGTTTGATCATTGGGTTCACTATAAAACAATATAAGTTAAGTTTGCTATGATTTTATTTATTTGTTTTGACTACATTAGATGTCCCATTATGAAGCTTAAATTTAATAACTAAACCCATAGTAATAACAAATCTATTGTACAATCAATAAAACAGACTGTATGTAAATATACAACAAACTTATACATTGCTATAAAAACTACTTTTCAATCAATACTTACAATATATTTTGCACTCTCTCAATAATGCAGTATAATCAACCTTAAAATTTTATTAAACAAGATTACCGCCATCTAGTGGTTTATTTAAACATTATACAAAATAATAGTTTCACAAAATATCGGTACAGAGCAAGTGAAGCTAATAAAACAACTCGAATATAATATGCATACAAAATCAAAAACACAAAGTTTACACCACTGAAAACTGAAAACTAAACGGTGTACAATAATGGACGGGAAAGGCTCATTTGCATATTGGCTACAAAACCTGAAAATTATGTACCAAAATTTTCAGTGGAATGAGCTCTATTTTTGTTGTATAAAATTTCATGTGGTGCGAATTTAAATTCTATTCCCACGGGTTTAGTGTAGGCAGACATTTTGGAAATAGTTATTACAAAATTATTCATAATATGGATGAGGTAATTTCAGAGTACCTACTGAATACGAGTCACGTGACTGTCATTTTTTATGCATTACACACTCAGTGATTCTCAACCCTTTTTTTGTTGCGTCACACTTTTAACGATTTCAAAATTTGGCGGCACACTTTTTTTTTAAATTTTAATTTATATTATTTAATAATATTAACATTATTGATATCTAAAATTTGGCGGCACATTTTTAGTATTTCGCGGCACACAAAAGTGCCACGGCACAGTGGTTGAGAATCACTGCTGTAGATATTACGCTTTGTTTCAATAGGAGGTGTAGCTACAGGTATTCGTTGTTCTGTATTGTATTTCGCTCAAGTTAAAAAGCAGTGTTACTATATTTAACCTTGTAAATAAAAAATAGACAAGCCAATTAAACCACCTGACATATTCTATTTGTATCAGTTTTATATTAAAGTAATAATATAGATTGTAAATTTTAAGCAAAATTGAATACTTTAAGACAGTGTTTCTCAAAGTGGAGATAAATAAATATTCGAAAATACTCTAAATGTAAAAATGAAGATCGAAGCAAATGAAAAAAACTTAAAAAGTAAATTAATAATAATAAGAAAAAGCTGGACAGTTTACAGTGTAATTACTGTATTTATACGTAGGTAAGAAGCGGATTTTTTAGTAATGAAATATTGATTAAATGCAGTTTGAGAACCACTACTTTAAGTATTATTCTCTTTGTATATAAAAATTTTGATTCTTACGCCACTATAAAACTCATACTAACGTCCTGGCCACATTTTTTCCGAGTAAGTGTGTGTTTGTTGCGAAAAATTCCTACTATTAGACATACTATTGAGGTTCCCAATTCTATCAAATAATTACGATACATTCTAAAATTAAAAAAAAAAAATTCTATATTTAAAATGTAAAAGTTAGAACAGAAGTCTTCTTTGTTAGTACAAGAGCTGACTTCCTCGTACTTAAAACTGAGTCAAGACGAGCTTAAAGCTCGGATTAACTTTGTGCTTAGTGTACTTTATGATATGTTTACTTCTTGCGTCTTTATACTAAATTTATATTGCATACATTTTCTCACTATCTTGGTGTTTATGGAAAAATACATGGAAATAGACCGCGAGGTTTGGCCCAGAAGGATACCTATACATATTTATTTTAATGGTTACTTCTTAATATATATAAATAACAGAAAGAAAAACATGCAAATTAATGTTTAAACTGATAATTTATTATACAAGTAACTGCCTAATAGTTGCCGAGTTTAAAGATTTATTATTTATTAGTAAATAATTTTCACTGCATAAAATGGAATAAATTGTGTTTCAGTAATGGTCAGATGATCACAGATGAAATTACACTCAAGCGTTATTTTTGAATTGTGCAACCTACTCAAGCAGGTATGGTGGGGATGAGTGCTTGCCTATACTTCTTTGTAATGGCATTTATCCGGAGTGTGGATCACACCTAGTTTTTCATCATTAGCTAGTTAACAGCGAACAATGTGACCAAAAAACTACAGGGAAAAAGAAACGAATTCAATTAATTGGTACAAAAGAGTGAACAATAATGGATTATCAGAAAGCCTTTGAATTTTCTCCTTTGTACAATTAACGCTAACAATATATTCTTTTCCTGTTCATAACCGTGTACCGCCAAAACTAATTTCCGTCTTTAACAGATGAGTGCTTCCAGTTATGTGTACCATTAATTGTTTTAAAGATTTATTTCAATAAATCAGCTTGAACAACGTAAATTAGACCATGGTAATTTATAAAAAAATACACGTGACTTTTTAAATCTATTCTTTAATACTGAAATATATTTATTGATTTTTGTACCCCAATATACGAGCGCCCTGATATAGGAGTGTTTTGAGATACGAGCCGCCGAGCGAACGATATTTTGCTTTGAGATACGAGCAAGGTTACGGAACGAATTAAACTCGTATGTCGAGGTGCCACTGTATATTAAAATACTTGACATATTATTATTATTATTATCACTGTAGGTATATAATAGGAAGACAATGTCCCTATACAGCAGCTATTCTTCTACGTCATTCTAGATTTATTATACATATATTATTATGACATTAGTATGTAAGTACACAGCAGCTAAATCAAATTGATTGTAATAATTTATTTCATTTATATTTTGACGAATAAAAGCGCTCTATTAGAGCCCAATTGCTAAAGTGAATAAATATTTTTTAAAAATAATAATAAAAATAATTTAAAAAATGATGAGGCATATAAAGTAGCATAGTTAATTCGCATTCGCGAACCACAAAATTATAAGCGTAATTTGTGACCAAATTGTTTGCAGCCTAAATGGTCTAACTGCTATTTTCTCCGCTACCCTATTATTAAATTTTAACAATTGCCACGGTCCGAAAACTTTCGAATGGGTATTTTATTCGGTGAATAACGATGTCGGTGTACATTGTGTTATGAAACCGATAATTAAATCGTCACGTTACAAATTCGTCGGCCTCTGTTACATTAATATAACCGTTAGAGTGAGAGCCTATTTGCACGTGAATATAAAAACAAAGAACTGTATCTACTGTGTTTTGTTTAGCCTACATATCAGTAGAATGAAGGAGAGAAATAGTACATATCTGTCGTCTCTGTCGCACAACGGTTGCAGTCGTATGCGTAGAGAAAGACCACTTTAAACTAGAATAGTTATAACATGTACTCCTGGAACGTAGGAGTATCGAGAGACGCTGATGACTACAGTAAGTTGAGACTACCTTCACAAAAATAACTGCTTTAATTACGGAAACTACTGTATAATATCACATATAACAATTATATATACATAAAGGGAAGAACAATATGTTAAAAAGATCTTAAGTGTTTTAGGAAGAATGTTACAGACAGACGCACTGTACAAGTATAATCATCCTATAGCAAAGAGCCACGTCCACTTAAAACGCTTTGTAAGTTAGCTACATGAGCTGCAAGTACGTCTGAAGCTAAAACTCAGTATTTCATCATAATTGGCGGCCTGAAAATGCAGTTTAAACTTCAAAAAGGTTGTACAACTTTGAAATAGGTAGAATATAGGAAAATCTAACACGTGTTTAAAAATTATAATTAATTAAAAATGGTATAATTAAATTAAAATGTAAAGAGCTCTTCACTATGGGAATCATAATAAGGGCGAAACAGACAACCGGGAATCAAACTCGGAACTTTGTGTAATAGACTGCTCTCCGTCAAATGATGATTAATGTCTTTATGACTATAAAAATTCCTTGTTATACAGAATCAAAAGACTGATGAACAAAAGATGATGTAACGCAGACGTGAATGGTTAGAATTGTGTTTGTATTTTCACAAATGAACACTTCTTGAAGTTTAAGTCGAAGATAACGTTAGAGCGTAGTTTGATCTGTGATCACCTGTGGGCTTATCACGAATTTAGTCTGGCTTTCGAATCGAGCCGTCACAAGTAAAACGGATCCGTTAGCAATCGGGATCATGAATTTTTACTAGCGACTAACGAGCACCAGCCATCTATCAAATGAACGAAAGATCGAGACGTTCGAAAATTAACAAAAAGTATCTAAAATATTGTAGTTCCAAATCCGCACGCGGTGGCGCTGCTCAAATTTCCATACAAATCGCTTGAAGCGAACTCGGTTCGAAAGCCAGACTAAATTCGTGATAAGCCCACTGATCGTTACTTAAATTCATCTTATTCCATTTTATGCAGTAAAATTATTTACTAATAAATAATAAATCTTCAAACACGGCAATCATTAGACAGTAATCAAAATAAAATAGTAATATGTTTCAAATACTTATATATCAAATATCTAGTTTAAACATTAATTTATATTTTTCTTTTTTTAATTAATAAAGATTTCTTAAAAATGCGCATAACAGAATGTAATGACAGCTAAGTGATAGTAGACAATTGCAGTGGATTTATATCATTGGTCAAAAATCACGTGATTGGGTCTATTTTGTTTCGTATATCCGAGTGACATATGAGGTTTTGAAATCTACTCAGTTTAAGCGTTATTTGTGAATACGGCCCTAAATGTCTTAATTAAGAAAGTAACATCGAATCATTACAACATTATATCGATTATAAAATTTAACTATTTGATTTGTAACAGGAACTTGAAATACCGGCCCAAAGGGCTTAATTTGATGTACATGTTTAACTCATTACAATAACCAATGATTAGCCATTGTATTAACGTCGATAGTTATGCATTATTACAAGTGTAACGGAGAGATTCTCTGTCCGTTTCGAAACTATTGTGTATATGAAGTTATATTAACACAGGACAAACTTTATAATCGATATCACTTTTTCTTATTTGCTTTATATTAAACTTACTATGTATTTATTTTATTTATGCTATTCTAAGATGGTCTCCTGCTCGTGTTTCTTCGAAACATTAGACAAAAACATCGAAACATTGGGGCGTGGCCATACACATTTTTGTATTCGTACACAATGTTTTTGTTTTCCGTGGTCGACGGAAAGCAAAAACATTGTGTACGGCCACACCCCAATGTTTCGATGTTTTTGTCTAATGTTTCGAAGAAACACGAGCAGGAGACGCGGCTTTAGATGGTATTTGTATTATTATAATAGACACACACAAAATTAGAGTTATTTTATGTTATCACTAGCTTTTACCCGCGGCTTCACTCGCATTAAAGTCATTAAATAAGTATCAGAGATCATTTCAATAGAAATTAATTAATATGATCTAATCTAAAAAAATTAAATAGTTCTATACTGCATAATATAAAAATGACAGGCGAAAATAAAAATAAATATAGAAAAATTGCAACCAGCTGAAATTATAGTCAATTGGAAACTATAGTAAAAAATAATTATTCTTCTTCTAGTACCTCCAAAAATATGTGTACAAAGTTTCATGATGATCAGTTAAGCAGTTGTTGCGTGGAAACGTAACAAACAAACTCACATTCACATTGATATAGTAGGGAGGATAGTCTTAATTGTTTAAATTAATTAGTAGTACGGAAGAGTTCTATCTAAAGAAACACAGTCCCAGGACTAGTTCATAGATAGAGCATGTTTGTACATAGAGTTTTGCATTTTTGAGCAAATAAAGATTATTATTAATATTTTTTACTTACAATTATACATTTAACTAGCGGTCCGGTACGTGCTTCGCTACGTATAAAGTGAAATATTTATTTAAAAAAATAATAATTGGAACATCAAATTCATGCATCAAACAGCATGAATGACATAAAGTTTCAATTTGACAGAACAATCCGCCATTTATTGAATTAATTTGTTACAAAAAATGTGATAAATGAAGAACCGCTCCACCGATTTTGTGCAAACTTCACATAAACCATCTACTGAATAGTCCGAACAAAGCCTAAACATTTGGTTTGGATAGATGAGCCCGTTCTTGAGTTATAAAATTACAACGAAAATTGCCACTTATTTTTATATATATAGATTGTTTTTTCCATGGCAATGAAGGTTGTCTAGAAGAATTTACTTTTAACGATAAGATATTGCTCTAAGTAATATACTAGCTTAAAGCGATATAGATATTATTATTATTTTATATATTAGTCTGGTTTTAGGCCAGAGTACGGACCATTATCCAGATGTCTGGAGAGACGAACGTATAGATCAGGGGTAGGCAACGCGGCGCCCCCGATCGATTTTTAATGCGCCCTCGCTGAACTAATGTAAATGCATGCTAACCAGAGCGATTTACTTACTCTCGTCAACGGCGATATACAGCAAGTAGTCAGTTGAGTTTAGAATAGGCATGTGGACAGATTTGTAAAATATGCGCCCTCGGTGATTTTCAAATTTAGTATTGCGCCCTTAAGGACAAACAGGTTGCCGACCTCTGGTATAGATTGAAATATGAATCACAAGAATATATACTTGAAATTAATTAAGTTTTATGACGACGGTTATAATTTTCAATCACTTAATTGCATTTCGGTCTTGGAATAGTTTTTCGAAGTCTCAAAATTTCATTAAACTAATAGTCACCCTACATACTAGTATAATAATATTTAGGTACATCTCAGTTCACTGACATTAAGGTCTAGTGACCAAATAGCGTGTTTATATGTAATTGAACTTGAAACCACTACATTCTTCGTATTTGTAATGGAAACTACAAACGAAACTAGTCTTTATAACCTGGTTATTTAAGGGGAAAAGTTGTATAAACTGTTTAAAATGTTTGCGAGTGTACAATCAATCATTTTTAACATTGTAACAATGTCATTGACAAGAAACTTTCCAATAGTCAGACTATATAATAAATGGAAATATATAACTAAATATATTCTCACGACTTTTAAGTAGGTATAAACGAGTTTCTTGTGGTCTTCTTCTCGTCATACGCCTTTCCGAAGCCATTATAGAGTCTAACGATGAGCAAGCGCACGCCTTTAGTGCCTATGCTAATAAATTATTTTTAATTTAATAAATACGCAAATATTTTTTAGTTTTAGTCAGTGCCACAAAATTCTAAGTGTGCCGCCAAATTTTTGATACTTAATAATGTTAATATTATTAAATAATATGATTTAAATTTTTTAAAACTTATCTTTTTCTTTGTGTACCGCAATAAAAAAAATGTTGAGAATCACTGATATAGACAATACATAAACGTTCTGTGGGCTTATCACGAATTTTAGTCTGGCTTTCGAACCGAGTTCGCCTCAAGCGATTTGTATGGAAATTTGAGCAGCGCCACTGCGTGGATTTGGAACTACAATATTTTAAATACTTTTTGTTAATTTTCTAACTTCTCGATCTTTCGTTCATTTGATAGATTGCTGGTGCTCGTTAGTCGTTAGTAAAAATTCATGATAACGGATCCGTTTTACACGTGACAGCTCGATTCGACAGCCAGACTAAATTCGTGATAAGCCCACTGATTCTAAACAAAGATGTCCTATACTATGTGCGTTAAGAAGGACAACTAATAAATATTTAACTAAATTACTAGAATAAAGTGTTATAAAAGGAATTTATTTTTGACGGTATTGTATTATAATTATGTATCATATAGTGTCATAATGAAATTGTTTTAAACCATGTAATGCTATGCACTGTTTGAATAATTTTAGATAACAGTGCAGTGCCACATTTTTTTATTCCATTTCAAATTTCCATCCATAAATAATTCTCTTTAAGGTTTAAGATATTTATTTACTCAAAAAGAATCACAAAGAAATTCACTTAATTGAGATAGTTATATAAAATTTATAAATAAACATAACGTAGGTACATAGACTATATTATAGGTAGTAGAATATTTACAAGACACTCAGGCCCATTATATGATTTTTCAATTCATATTTAAATTTGGAATTATTTTTATTATAAGTTATATTAATCGGCAATTCATTATATAATAGGTATGCGCTTTTTCTTCCATTGCCAGTTCTATATTTCGTGTGTTTTTTTGTTAAATTTAATTTTTGTATTTATTTATAAGAATGTATGTGTTATCCCTACTAATATTATAAATGTGAATGTGAGTTTGCTTGTTACGTTTTCACGCAACAACTACTTAACCGATCATCATGAAACTTTGTACACATATTTTTGGAGGTACTAAAAGTAACATAGGATACTTTTTATTAAAAAATATATATTTATTTTTTACTATAATTTCCAACTGACTATAGTTTCAGCTGTTTGGAATCATACTGATTCATTTCTATTGAAATTAATGACTTAAATACGAGCGAAGCCGCGTGTAAAAGCTAGTATTTATATAATTGTGTGACTGATAGGTGTTTAATGTCTGAAATAATTATGGGAGAGACCATGGGAAGAGGGAGACGTTGCAACTCGACTGTAAGTTAGTTAATAAATCTAGTGTAAGTTTTAATAACTCCAAACTTTGCTTATGACTGACTAGTGACTACATTACGTGACTTCGGTTCCACAAATATTAAACCGAGAATCTGTTCCCGACTTGTGTTTAACTTTCGAACGGAGTATGTTATCAAAACCTGAAACTTACTCGTGTACACACTACAGGTAGCAGCTCCAGACTGAATTATGTTTATATCACGACTCTATTTGCAGCTAAGGAAGGTGGGGGTTATTTTTAAGTTTTCCTTTCAAGGAAATGTTTTAAAGAGATTATTATTGTAGAATTTTAAATCATGGTCGCGGAGAAACTTAGTTATTGCCGTTAATAGGAACAAAACTATTTAAGTTAATTTATAATGTAATAATATTATATTATATAATAAAATTATAATATTAATAATATTTTACGTTTTTACCTATTCAGATTTTGACAGTAAAATATTATTAAATGATAATTAATAAATTAACATTTAATTATTTTTATATATTTTTTAATTTAAAAGTCACACTTTTTCCTTAGGCTGGCGTAGGTATAATTCACTTATAATATATGTATTTAATATAAGTAGCTATATACAAGTATAGAATGTTAATTAGAACTTTGAGAGCCAATGAAATTATAAATTACTAAAATTCCCCTATATAGAAGACAAATTTACCATCCTACCCGGTAATTTTTACCGGGGTAAATTGGACAATAAGTCGCGGTAAAAGTGCCAGGTGGACGGTTACGACCGCTACTGTATTAGAAGGTAGTCAGGGATCGTAAACATTTTTACTTTGTGCTACGATTACTTTATGAGGGTTTCGTTGCACATTTTTAACGTTATTTTTGGTGTACTAGCTTTGTTAATAAATTGGCATTTATAAACACAATTTTTGTAAACGACAATTTATGGTAAACTAGCTTATGCCAGCGGCTTCGCTCGCGTTAAGAAGTATTATTATTAATTAGGTTTAGTTTGTGTGGCTTTACTTTTGTTTAACGTGTGTTAAGTAGTTATCACCATTCCTGTCGTGGGTCATAATTGAAAACTTGCTCCAGTTATTAACCATATATCTGTCAATTTTTAATTTCAGTTCTATCAATCGAAAATCTAATAAGATTTATACAAACTTTCATCCCCTATTTTATCCCCTAAGGGGTGGAATTGATCAAAATCCTTTCTTAGCGGATGCCTACGTCATAACATCTACCTGCATGCCAAATTTGAGTTTTATATATATAGAGATAAATGAATTTGAATTTATCTCTATTCCTTTTTATGTTCGAATTCGTGTTATCATGAAGTAATATTAATATAGTTTTCAAAGCCTTCAGATATCATTTCTAGAGAACATTTTCAATTGCCTGAAGATTATTAAATTGCTATTTCGTAACTATTAGTTAATAGTTTCTGCTAACATTTTTTTTTCAATGCCAAATGTAACTAAAGCATATTTTAAATATATCCTTTTCTAATTCTGCAAAATGCAAGAGTCTTCAGTACAGATGGACATGTTTTTATTCTTATTATTTTAATTAATAAATGTCTTTATGTGTCTTTCATAAAGATAATTCCTACTAAAGTCGCGAATTCATAACAAGAATCTGTAAAATTCTAACTTACTAGTAAATACTCATGTCAACACATTGTTTACTTTATACTTCAATAAAAGTAGATGATCTAAACCTTTGTATACAGTATAGCTACTTAAAAAATATCCAAAAATGACTCACCGTGCAATCTATTAGCGGATAGCGAAAGTATTCATGTATTATTTAATTTATTAAATTTTTATAAAGATATTACAAAAAAAAAAATGTTTATAGTTGCAATGTTAGTAGTAATTAAAGTTTTGTAAGTGAGTAAGTGATGGGTCCCACGTGACAGGCAATGCCTAGTGCAGTGATTCTCAACCAGAGTGCCGCGGCACTTTTGTGTGCCACGAAATTCTAAAAGTGTGCCGCCAAATTTTAGATATATAATAATGTTAATATTATTAAATAATATGATTTAAAAACTTTTAAACCTATCTTTTTCTTTGTGTGCCGCCAAATTTTGAAATCGTTAAAAGTGTGCCGCAACAAAAAAAAGGTTGAGAATCACTGGCCTAGTGTGAGACCATCGAAAACCATATTATGTATTATTCTTAAATAATAAATAAAAATTTACATAATAATATGTATAACAGGTACAATTGTATATCCTTGTAAAACGCACATCGTGTGTGGGCATATACACAATTTAAAGCTAGGCTTTAGCAAGTTAATCTCTCATAGTAAGATAAGGCTTTGTTCACGTGTCGCTCCTCTATTGTTCTGTTAGAATAGATAATTCTTGATGACAACAAAACCAGACGTGGATGGATTACCCATCAAAGCCTTAATACCTATTCCAATAAAATTAATTTATTACAATGATGTATAGATACAAAATGTTGAGAGTAACAGAAACTTTTAATAGCCGACACTGTCCTAACTTCCACATGGTATATACCAACTAGAACTTTCTGAACAACAGCCCAGTCTCGCAGTACGAGAGAAATCTCCATTTACACCCTGGAAGGATGCAGAAGTCCAGCAATTCCAACAATTCTCCTACCTCAAAAGGGATTGTCACTCACAGTTAAAAAACCGCAAGCAACAGTATAGAGTGAAATTCAGCTTAACATCAGATATTTCACATATTTCAAAGATCACCTAAAGGCGCGTTAACACGATTTTTATACTTAACTAGCTGTACCCTGCGCGCGTTGACTGAGAAACTACCCTCTATATATATTATATCCCTCCCCCTATTAACACAAATAACTTAATAGCTAACATCATAAATAATAGTGTGTTACAAAAAAAAAAACAAGAAAAAGAAAAAAACTTAAACCTAAATATTAACACAAATAACTTATTAGCTAATAACCTAATTAACAATTATATTATTTAAACGTATATTTCGGGTTTGGGTTGCGTGTGCTTCGAGAAGTGGGCAACTCCTCACACGTTAAAGTGATATCTTCACTTTCTGATGTCGCTGGAGCATCTGAAGTCTCCAGTGTTGACTCTTCGGTCAATGATAAGGGCTCACTGAATAATGTCTCCTCTGTGGATATCAATGTACCATCTGGTGTGAAGAAACTGGCCTCTTCTGAAGATGACCGTTGTGGCGTCGATTGTGGAGTGAGAGTCTCACGGTCACTCTCACTACCTCTTTCACTGTCATGCGTGACCCGGCGTGGTAGTACGTCGCTCACGTAGTCCGAGTGGTCAAAAGACGGTTCTCGTAACAGCCACATTTGATTAGCATGTTTCTTCACACTCCTGTTCAAATCAGGGACAAATACAATGAATAACCGAGTTCCAATTCTTTTCTTTATTATTCCTTTTTGCCATTGATGTTTGGTGCCATTATTATAAAATGTTTTTATCAACACCTCATCATTAATATTAAACTTGAGATTCCTCTTCCCGCGAAAGTATTTAGTTTGTGAGATCTGTTGTGAACAAACATTTTCATTAGCCGCTGATGACGTGGACTGATGCAAGTTTTGTTGTAATTTACGGTCACTACGAAGTGGATGCAACAGATCGAGCCTAGAACGCAACTTACGCCCAAGGAATAGCTGAGCGGGAGTAAATTTAGTAGTGCAGTGACTAGTATTTCTGTAATCGAATAAAAAATTATTTAATTCTAATGGGAATTGATTATTTTGAATATTCTTCGATAATATTGACTTGATACCCTTTTTAACAAATTTAACACAATTTTCAGCTTGACCATTTGACTGGGGCTGATAAGGAGCGATTGTTAAATGTTTAATACCATTGTTGTCACAAAATGTCTCAAATTCCAATGAAGTGAAATTACTGCCATTATCAGTAACTAAAAGCTTAACTAGACCATACCTACAAAATAACTCATCCAGCTTTAGAAGTATACTTCGTGTATTAGTGTTATCCATAATAAAACACTCAACCCATTTTGAATGTGCGTCTATCGCGATTAAAAAATTCTTTTGATTTACCATTAGCATGTCTAAATGCACGCGCTCCCATGGCGCACTCGGATAAGGCCAAGGGGCGAGCGGCGCGCGGGGCGGGCTGGGCCGTAGTGCCGCACACGTCGAGCAATTACTTATTAATTGTTCGATGTCATTGTCAATGCCTGGCCACCACATATACGCTCTCGCTGTCGCTTTTGACTTAACTACACCGAAATGTGAACTGTGTAATTCATTTAAAAGTCGTTTTTGTAACGAAGACGGAATAACAACCTTATGGCCACGCATAACACAACCGTTCTCTTCAGTTAATTGCAACCGACATAAAAAATATGGCAATAATGTCTTATTAGCCATCCTACGAGGCCAACCCTTATTTAAATATGATAAAACATTTTGCAAGTCAATGTCACAACTTGTTTCTCGAGCGACATCGCTCACTAATAAGCCTGGTACATTATTTGTTATGAAATTTATGTACGATGACTCATCCGTTTCAGCTGCAATTTTGTTATCTATAGTGGAACTAGAACGAGACAAAAAATCTGCCACATTGTTTTCGCTTTTTATGTATTCGATTTTAAAGTTGTACCCTGTCAAAAACAATGCATATCTTTGCAGCCTATTAGCTGCTAATTCTGGTACCCCATTTTTACTACCGAAAATAGATACAAGTGGTTTATGGTCGGTACGTAAAATAAATGGCACTGATCGCCCATAAAGATAATGATGAAATTTCTTAATGCCGAATATTATAGATGTTGCCTCTTTTTGAATTTGCGCGTAATTATATTCACTTTTTAACAATGATCTCGACGCATACGAAACGACGCGTTCGCTGCCATCCGACTGGCGTTGATAACACGGCACCGAGCCCAGTAGGGCTCGCATCCACGGTCAATATGGTCACGGCTTCCGGGTCATAATGTGCCAGCACACGGTCAGATGCCAGTTCGCGTTTAATTTTATCAAATGCAACGCTTTGTTCCGCGCCCCACTCCCACTTATTGTCATCTTTTAACAACTTATGTAAAGGGTGTAAAATACTAGACGTTTTAGGAACAAATATTCTATAATAATTAACCATTCCTAAAAATGATTTTAATTCGGACACATTTTTAGGAACGGAACAACTTAAAATATCTTTTACTTTCTCATTTGATTTTTGTAGGCCATTTTTATCAATTTTAAACCCTAAGTAACTAACTGATTTTTTAAACAAGTCACATTTATCTAATTTTAATGTTAGACCGGCGTCTTGCAATCTACTTAAAACTAATTGCAACCTATTTAAATGAATTTGCCTAGTCGGCCCGGTAACCAAGATATCATCAATAAACACGCAAACACCCTCTATATCACTTAATAAATTTTCAATTGTTTTCTGGAAAATTCCCGGCGCACTCGACAAGCCGAATACTAGACGCGTGTAACGGTATAATCCTTTATGTGTGTTTATGCATGTTAAATTCTTTGATTCTTCGTCTAAACACAACTGATTATACGCGCGAGATAGATCTAACTTGGAAAACTCTTGGCCGCCGTGTAGTTTTGAAAACAATTCTTCAATGCGTGGCAATGGATAGTTATCCACGAATAATATTTTATTTAGAGTGACCGAGTAATCTCCGCATATTCTTATGTTACCATCCGGCCGTAACACGGGCACTATAGGCGTAGCGTATTGAGAAAAATCAATCTTTTCTAATATACCTAATTCTACTAACCTATTTAATTCTAATTCAACTTTTTTGCGCAATGCGAGTGGCACAGGTCTAGGTTTAAAAAATTTAGGGTCACATTTTTCATTTAAATTTAAATGAATTTTATATTTATTAAAACAACCTAACTCATCTCTAAATTTTCCAAAATTTATTCTTTAACGTATTAATATTTACGTCAGATGTATTTTGGTAATTAAAATTCGTGCATAACTGCAGATTAAAACAGCTGATAAAATCGCGGCCTAAGAGGGGAGCTGGTGAGTCATAGCTGCTAATCACATACATATTTAAGGTATGCGTTTGCCCTTCGTACTCGACTGGTAATAACAAATAGCCTGATGGGTATATTTTGCTACCATTATAGCAATTTAATGACACTTTGCAGGGTTTAAGATTGTGACTATTTTTGAAATAATTGTTATAAGTTTTCATTGTCATTACGGATACTGCACTACCGCTGTCTATCTCACATGTTATATTATGTCCGCCTATAGACACGATCTGTCGCATCGGCTCCCCGTTAATGCATCGAATATTAAAAAAATCATGATTACCTTGCATCAAATTCTCGCCATCAACAGCCAAGAAATTACTGCGTTTAGGAACACTTTTACACATTTTTTTTAAATGACCTTTTTTATGACACTTTGAACAAAAAAAAATTTTATATCTACACATTTCCACTGCATGATTTTTATAGCCACAAATCGAACACTTAGCATTTTCCGGTTGCGACCGAGCGGTGGATGTGCCCGCGCCGCTTACGCTGAACACGTCGAGCGCTCGTGATGACGCCACCTGCGCGCTAGCTGCGACTGCGCGTTGCGCACAGCGCACGCCCTGCGCCAGCTCCAACGCTCTGCTAAGTGTCAAAGTCCGGACATCTTCCCCGAACAACAGCTCTTTTTCTTTGGAGTTCTCCAAACCAAGAACAAATTTGTCCCTCAACATAGTGTCGAGGTCGGTGAACTCGCAGAACTGTGCCAAGCTGCGCACACGTGCAGCCCACGCGGCCGGCTCTTCGCCGCGCTGTTGCTGTGCCTGGTAGAAGTTGAATCTTTCGGCGAAACTATTTCGCTTGCACACAAAATGACCATCGAGCTCGGCAATTAGCTCCTTATATGATTTCTCCTCCAGAGAGTAAGGAAAAACCAAATCCTTTGCCACTCGATAGGTCTCTTCTACGAATGATGTCAGCAAAATAGCTCGCCGTCGAATTGCCAATTTATCCGTGTCTTCATTAATATTATTTGCCAAATAATATTGTGTAAGTCGGCTTTTGAAGATGGCCCAGTCTTGAGTCTGATGGTCGAATGTGAGGTTGCCGCCAAACAACGCGCTTCCAGTAGCCATTGCAATACCAATACCAATATTATGCGATATTCACACTAAATTATATTGCCACTACTTATTTTGTACACGTAGGTTCACTCGTCGCCATTTGTAAGATATGCGCGTGAGTATTTGTAATTAAAACACTAAATACGTCCAAGCCTTTTAATGGTTGACGGCCCGGGGTAAAACCGCGGGTATAGTTTGTTGGTTACATATTATTTTAGACTGCTGCCCCACCCTGAGTCCATGGCTGGCTACGCCCATGTACATACATCACAATATAGAAACACAATTAAAGCAAAAGTAATAACTCCATTTGTAAATATGTACCAATTGTTTTTTACGATATTGGCCACTACACATTGTACGTACAATACATATTTGCATAAATTCACAGTCCAATGAATTAATCAATTTACGGCTATTAATCTCAAACCGGATACAACATGTTGTACTCCTATTGATTCACGTAAACTAAAGTAATAAATTTGATCAAAATGCAAGGCGAGGGAAAGTTTGTTCAGTGCACTGCCGTTAAAAATAATCATCACGTTTTATTTTTGGTAGAAACCGAAAATATGCTTAGTTTTTTTGTTACACTTGTATGATTGCGTGTTGGTATGAAATGAAAATAGTTTATTAGTATAGGCACTAAAGGCGTGCGCATGCTCATCGTCAGACTCTACAATGGCTTTGGAAAAATGTATGACGAGAAGAAGACCACAAGAAGCTCGTCAATCATAGCCTGTACACAAAACAATTAGCAAAAAAAAACTGAATTTTCATTCAGAAAAAGTAATTAATAAATTGTATTGTAAAATTATATTTATGACAATTAAACAAAAAATGCATGTCCCTGCGCATCCCTAGCTATTTGTCAAATTGTTTATCGAAGGCTGTATCTAGTGTAAGCACTGATTAACTAATCAAGGCTTGTTTATCTGTAGGCGTGTTACGGTTGGTACGCTAAACTAGTATTAGACCGAATATTTTAAGCTTTTAAAAATAGAATAACAATTTGTGATTGTACTTACGTTAAAAAGCTTATAAATAATAGGTGAATATTGAAAAAAAATAAAACCTTGATTTTAGTAACATCACTTAACTTAGTTTTGAGTTTAATACTGGTATAGATTACCAGTGGTTCTTAACCTTTTAGTGACGAGAGACCATTTGACAAAATATCACCAACTGTATCGTGGTAATGTACAATGAATGTAAATAAAACACACATAAAATTATTAACGGAAAAATAGAAATAGTATATTTTTAATGGAAGTGTTATATCTATTGTCAGCAACCAAATTCAATAATGTTGACTAAAGCTTTAAATATGAGTTAATTAAGTAATAATTGATACAGTTAGTAATCATTTTAACGTGACAGACATGCGGCGACCCCTATCGGCTGGAAGGGGTAGACGCATATCTGTCACCCAGACGAGAAAGGCAGTCTGGTCAAAACCACCAAACAGGAAGGTGTCATTTTGTTGTGTGTTAATAATAATACTGAATTAAATAAAATGTGAGTATTGATATTTTGTATGTTTTTATTTAAATAACCCCTTTCGCCACGATACCTATTTAACTGCACTTCACATATCAGAAGTGGGATACAATAAAGTTTTTTTTTTATCATTATTATTTATCTACCCACAGCCCTTTAATATTTTTTTTTAACCAAGATAACTTTATTATTTTACCCTCCTTTTAAATATTGTATGCGTTTCGATATATTAGATTGAAT
>JAPWLS010001488.1:0-49815 GCA_028551675.1 Tineola bisselliella | reverse complement strand
AAAATAGACCAATCACATACTTGAAACATTGTTGACGTAATCTGTGACCAATAATAATAATCCATTGCAACTATCTACTGTCACCTAGCTGTCATTACGTTCTGTTACACGCATTCATAAGAAATCATTACAATCGTTACTTATTAATATATAAATAAAACAGAAAGAAAAAAATGTGAATTGATGTTTAAATTGGATGATTGTATTGTAAGTACTAGCTTTTACCCGCGGCTTCGCTCGCATTTAAGTCCTTAAATAAGTATCAGAGATCATTTCAACAGAAATGAATCAATATGATTCCAAACAGCTGAAACCATAGTAAAGAATAAAAATAAAAAGTATCCTATGTTACTTCTACTACCTCCAGAAATATGTGTACAAAGTTTCAAGATGATTGGTTAAGTAGTTGTTGCATGAAAACATAACAAACTCACATTCACATTTATAATATTAGGTAGGGATATGCAACATATTACAATTTTATTTTGATTACTATTAAATGCTAATTCTAGCTATGTTATTAGGACCCAGTCACGCATTACTAGAAACCAACCTACCTTCAAAAGTATATTAATCAATTTCTCAGTAGAAATATTAACATTCACATCCTTTGTCAATGTATAATAATTCCTCCACCGATAATAGTTGCCATGCGACAAATCCAAAGCGGAACTCAAATAGTTCCCAATACAAACGCGCACCAACCCACGTATTTGGGGATCGGTGTGCGCCTCCAAAAGCACGAACACGTCCGACATGTGTTGAAATTCGAACACTTCGAAACCTTTCTCACATTCGTCGTTTTTAACTACCACATCTATCGGTTCAATCCTCTTTAATACTTTCTTCTGTTCCGCCTCCTTAACCACTTCAGAATTTTCTAAATTTGTTATTGATTCACCAAAATGATCAAATTTCATGTCTAAATCTATACTTGATGATACAATATCACCACTGCTCGTTAAAGGATAGGCAGTAGAATTAGCGTCATTGGACGTCATATTGCTACTAAGAAAACTAGTGTTTTGATTAGAACTATCTGTTTGATTGCTGATAACCAATTTCTCTTTACTATCCAAAATATTACTCAGAACATCTTTAGAACTCTTCATGTCAGTTTCGTTTGAGATTTTCTTCGAATATGATTGAGTCTCTACACTTTTATTCAACAATTCCAGCGCCAGGGAGTCACTCAGCGAGTCTTGGTAACAAACGTTACGTTCTAATATAAAATCACTTATATTATCCCGCGATTCCGTGCAATCTGATGATCCTATAAATATACAATCATAATTTATATGTAATTGTAGCCAATAGTCAGTGGACAGCATTAAATGAAAACTCTTAAAAATTCTAGGTCACGACGGGACGGCATACTGGGCTAATGCCATCATCAGTCTGCCTACCACTCTTTGTGTGCCTATATTATTATACTATAGACATTGAGCGACCAAAGTAAATAAAACAAAGTTACATTGGTACCGGCTTAATTTTTGAGAGATTCGAACACGGGGTCTCTCGACCGCGAGTCCACACCGTCAACCACTAGACCACGGCCGCTCTCATTTCATTTACACTATATTACCAACCTCTTATAATCTAAGCACACTCATCCCTCGCGTTCCTCTATTGTTTCATTCCAAATTCAAATTTACAGTTTTCTTTATAAAAATATATATACTATTAACATCGCCGCCGCAATCTCTTTTCTGTCGACGACAGTAATAGTAATTTAAGAAAATAGCGCCACCTAGCGATATTTATATGAAGTTTATCCTTTTTGTTCTTGTAAACAGCTAGATGACTCACCAGATATATTTTGACATTTAAGCTCGGCATCCTTATCAAGGAACATAGTCATAGCTTGTGGGTAATGTTGCAAGATCTCCGATAAACACGTCAAAGCTGACGACTTCACCGACACCCTGACAGTTCTGTCGGAAATTTGACAGCTCTTATTGCCTGTGAGTAGAAACTTGGATGCGAGCAATCTAGCGCAATATTTTAGAGGGATATCAACGTCGGATGATAAACCTATGTTGACCTGGAATATAAATAAATAAATAAATAAATTCTTTATTGCAAAAAAAAAATATTTTTTTTCACATAGGCGAGCTTAATGCCGTCGGCATCATCTACCAGCTAACCATTGTTGGTGTGAGCGATGATATTTGGTGCAATGTGAAGAAAATAATAACTAAATATACACAATACATACACATTACATAAAATAATAAATACTTAAATGCATACATATTTATGAAGAAAAGTGATAAGTGAATTAAATAAATAGTAGAATTAAGAGATATTTTGTTTTGTCATAAAATGTTTGTTCAGAAGATTTTTAAAAATGTGACTCGATGGAGCCTGTCTGATGCTGAGTGGTAGCATGTTCCATTGGCGGGCTGCAGTTTTCCTTTGTAAAATAACTCACCTTTAAACCCCCATCAACTTGTTGCACCTCACTCACGACGTCATCTTCCTGTGACGTCACTTCGATCTCTTCTAACTTCTCAGATAAGCTTTTACAAGTAACTTCTGAATTAATGTTCATTTCGTCATCGCTTTGTGGCGAATCCGGCGTCTATAACAACAGTCATAAAACAAAAATCTAAGCAAAAATATCAATTACAGATTAATTGATTGGATGAATATCTTACTGATAAAAAAGCTTGGACATAATCTATGTCATTTAATGTTTACCCTTAGGTATACAATAGGATGACAATGCCCCTATACAGCAGCTATTCTTCTACATCATAGTAGATTTATTATATATTATTGTGACATTAGTATGTAAGTGGACAATGGCAGTATACAGCAGCTAAATCAAATTGATAATTATTAAATTAATAAATTTATTTCATTTGTATTTATATTTGTATTGACGAGTAAAAGCGCTCTATTGGAACCCATTTACTAAAAGTAAATAAATGAAAAAAATACAAATAAATAAATGAAATTTTCATTTCAAAATGTAAACGAAGTTCCCATTTGCTTTCTCTCTCGCACCCAGGTACAAATGGCAGATATGTCTTGCTCACACTCTTTTGGTAAGAATAATGTATAACTTTTTAGAACTTTAAGCCATCCTTTTATAAGTCATTAGAAAGGGATAGCTATATACTTGTCATACCGTAGTTAAAGCATACGTGAAAGCGATGCAGATATCTTCTTTACCGCTCACGACATCGCAATCATTTCGCTTTTTATCGCTTATATACCTACAAAAACTGTATCCATTTGAAACACGTCGTGTGTACACTAACCTGCAAAGTCAAATCTTCAACACTTGTCATAGGGGTTTGCATTTGCGACAAACTACCGAGATATAACGCACCACTGAAAGACAACTCCGACTGATCATGGCTAACAATATCGTCCAATACGCTCGTTGACAGATTTGACAGGACGGACGTTATATTGCTGACCGAACCTGGAATTAACATTATACCTTAATTATTAACGCCACTTACATATATCCATCTCTTTCTCTCATCTGATTTTAATATATGTATATCACTTATTCACGACAGACGAGCAAAAGAGACAGCCTCTGTTCACCTTTAAAAACAAAGGAAAAAGGGGATTTTAAGGTGTAGATACATATATATAGATATATTAGACAAATTAGATTTACATAATATTAAGTATAGGGTAGTTAACCGTTAGCTACTGAGGTGGATTTAATTTCACGTAAACACAGACATGGGGGCCTCAGAGACCCGTATATATATATATATATATATATATGTGCCTATATTTAAAAATATTTTTTTTATAATTTATTTGTAAATAATTAAGTATTTAGAAAAAAATTTAGAAAACACTTAGTATTTTTTGGAAAAGATCACATAAGATCACAAATCAGCAAGAATAAATAAAATTATTTTAAAAACTAACTAATTAGAGTAATTCAAAAATCTTAGTTCCTCAAAACCTGAGAGGCCCCTACCTCAGTAGTTGTTAAAGGTTAGACAAACCTTAAGATTTAGGGGGAAAAACTACCACTCTACTCTCAATGTTAAGCTATAGTGTGACTCACAAGCGGAAACCACAATGCCGGCTTTCCATTCCAAAATTACAATACTTACTAATGTTCCGACTATGCCCCTTAGCCTTCTCCCTACAATCCAAGTCAACCAGCTTCTGTTGCTTATCCAACAAAACCCTTTTGAAGTCACCCTTAGCTTGCGATATCATAACACTAAGACACTCCATCACCGCATTCTGTTTATTATGATTATTTTCAATTTCTAAATAATTTATGCATAGTTGATAGAGCTGAAATTAAATAAATACAATGATATTTTTAGACCAAGAAAAAAAACTCAATACAACAGACTGACAAATAAAGAGGAAGTTGTATACATGGCAACTCTAAGTTATTTATTTTATTGGCAACACTGAAAGAAGTGTCATGGAAAGAGAAACATTGGCGGGTCCTATAAACAAGGTAGAATCTACCAAATCGCAACTTCAACGGAGAGTGTTTTAAAGTTGTTATTGTGTATAGATTCCTCGTTGTTGTATTGAGTATATCAGAAACCATTAAGAAAATATTATTTTAATAAGAATTATACCGATTTTGAAGCTATTTAAAATGTTAGTCCCGAGTACATTATTAAGACCCAGTGATAGGATTCATTAAATTAAAAATATAAATTGTAATAATTTTTTATGACTAACACGCCAGTCATGTTATGCAGAGTTCCCGGATTCAATTATCAGTCAAAACAATCATTAATTCATAATGACTTGACTTTAAAATTTCGAAACATTCGCAACTAACAAAAAAGCACTAGAAACTAGTTTATTAATGGAAATTATTTAAAATTATTTTGCTTATAATTCCCGCTAGATTAGGTCGATGAAGGAAAATAACCTCCACCAACATTCAATAACTTGTCTCGACGCGTTTCGCCACTTCACGTATCCTGATGACATCACTGACCTAATGTAGCGGGATTTATAAGCAAAATAATTTCCTTTAATATGGATTTCCGCAAAGTAACGCCTGAAACAACCAATTATAGTTTATTAATATTAAGCATCTTTAATACCTCCAAATACGCATGCGTGGAAAACAAATCATTCTCAGCTAACGTAGAAATATCATTAATTTGAAACAATGACTTTAAAACACCAAACCAACCTAATATAGTATTATTATCCTCGACAATTGGCCAGAGATTTTCTGCAACAATCAAAAAATATTAACATACAATTGAAATGTATACAGCTTAATAATAAGCTGCCCGATGATATTTATTTATTTAGACATACACAAACAAACAGTTAACAAACCATAACATGTAAGTAACAACTGCACTAGAGAAATAAAGCTGAATTTGTTAACCTAACAGTTGTAATAAACATTTAAAGAAAACTATATACATTAATGATTAATTACGAACGCTAGTCTGCTGTTCGAACATAGAGCGTTGTAGGAAAGGCAAGTGCAAAATAGACTTGAGCTTTTTAGGCTTTAAATGGAATAGATCAAGATCCGTGACATCTTCATATACATCGTTAAAACTACGGCACATGCGAGGGATAGGGCTATTATACTATTATATTAGTAGCTTCTCTCTTTAACAGTTTAAGACAATTATTAGATTTATTTTTAATTAATCTGAACAATACGTTATTTATTTTCCGCTGTAACAGACATATGTTTTAAGGAATAGAGGCTTGGCTTTAGTTGAGGACCCCAAAACTGTACGAATAACGAAAAGGTCAGGTTAGAGTTAGCTCTATATTAGTAGACGGCCGTCATAGCCCGTTATAAACATGTCTTTTTTATAAAAATTGGCACAATTTAGAAAAAAAAAGATTATATATTTTTACATTTAGTAAATTCTGGGGTCCTCAACTAAAGCGTAACCGGAATAGAAAGTATTTTCTTACCAAAAATCTTGGATAAAATTTGTGTTATCAAAGTTTCTCTATGTAGACAAAGATGAGCTAAACTGAAAGCCACTCCTCTCCTAACCGGTGGCTGATCAGAATTTACATGTTGGAATAGAGCCTTGGCCAAATCTGAAATGAAAATTTACTTCCTCCATTTACATATACCATATTTGCAAATAAGTGTTTAAAATAAAATAAAATAATACTTAAAACAAATTCATTTATTTGCCACAAATATGGTTAACATAGATCTTAGAGTAATGATGAGATTTTTTGACATGAGGATTTACATTTACATTAAAATTTAGCAATTTCTTATTGGACTGTTCTTTGAAGACTCGACATTGTCTTCATTAGACATTTGAAGGCATTAATAGGAGGAGAAGAAGTTAGAGTAATGTTAGTATAACATATTTCACAAATGGAACACAAATATTTAATTAACAAATTACTATAATGTCAACTAAATGTCAGATTATCATTTGTTTTAGGTCTGAATAGGTTTGTGTTGTCCTCATTTTGATACCACACATCTATACTTACCATATAATTCTTCATCAGAACTATACTCAGCCAAAGCTTTAAGAATCCTCGGCAAATTGCTCTCCAAAGCCTCCACAATCACTGGTAAATTTGTGTTTTGCTGTAAAATTTGACTCAGCTTTGGTATCAGAGTTTGAGCTTGAGATCGTATTTTTCCAACTCCAGGTCTCAGCCAGCAGTCTCCGAGACAAATGCGCGTCAGCACTGCTCTTATCCATCTGGAAGATATATTTATTTATGTTACACCATTCATCACACACATAATTGAAATCCAAGTCAATCATCTACCGTGACGTGTCTCTCAAGCCATGTTCAGCTACATATTATTATTATGTTAATTCTAATTGCAGTCTGTAGATGATGCTCTACCCATCACAGACTATATAACATCACAAATTATATAGTAGTTAATAACTGATACAATATTCACAATTACCTTGCATTCTTTGTGTGGTCAATTTCATTTTGTAAAATAATATTAATTTTATATGAAGAAAACGCAAATCCTCCAACTACAGCCCTGTCTAATGCTTCTTCACCTAGTGCACGGATTTCAGCCTGAAAAAGATATTACACATAATTTTTTTAGCTACAAATATCTGTATTTAACTATAAATTGCCAAATTATTTCTTTTACAGTTGTTAATTTGCTAACGACATTTAAAAATACAAAATTTAACTTGATAATTAATCTCTATAATTACTCACACTATCGTTACTGGCTAAAGATAACAACACAGGCACTGAAGATTGAAGCAAGTTGGCATAGTGTTTTGCATGATTAAGACGACCTCCTAAAGCTCCCAAACACCGTCCTAATGTCCCAGCAGCCGATTGCAATTCATTTTTTCTAAAATATAATTATTTACACTAGAATTCACATCACAAGAATCGAAAATAATATTAGAAATACGAAAAACCAACTTGTTGGAGCTCTGTGAGCTTTTTAAGTATTCTAACGACTTCTGCGCCTTCTCTAAGACGTTCATCGTCACAGCCGTAGTTGTTATTAAGAAATTAATTGATAATTTAACTACATTATTACAGTGAAAATACGCCGTAGAATTATTAGTTTACACAAACAAAAAATCAATCGCCTTTTAGACAGAATGTGAAATGACGTTTTTGACGTTTAGCAAATTATTACCAGAGCAAAAAAAAATTTAAGTTATTTTTGGACGCATTTATGACAACAAATGACATTGACATATTTTTGTTATGCTCAAAAATATATTTACTATTTATTTTAGTTATGTAATGTATGGAAAATAAAAGTTTGGACAAAGATTATAACTGAGATAATAACATGTTATGATATCTAATTTATCTTTAAAGATGCCTTTATTACAGATATAGATACAATTAAATAGCCCATTCACTTTATTTGCGAATGGCAGTTGCTAACTGATAAATACAGATGATAAATATGCCCATTGGATGATAAGTAAATCAGTCATTCTTGTTGACCCGAGAGATTTCAAACATAAGTTAAATTAATAGTTAACTATGTCTGGCGATAACATTGAAGATATAGACGTCATGAATGGACTAAAGCAAGTGTTGTCCCAAATTGAAAATGCTATTGCAAAAAGAAATAAGGTTAGTTTTTTAATTAATCCTAAATAAATAATTAAATTAAATAAGATAATTATTTACATAAGTATTAAAAGATTTAATTATAAAACAGCGGATTATGGAAATATACTATGATGAAATGTACAACTTCAAAACTATTTTCATAATAAATTATTTCTTTTTATTTTATATAATTAGATGATCGTTTATTAATTTTTTTCTATTATACTAAGGGCTACAGTTGGGGCTATAGATTAGCATCGTGTTACCTGTATTTTGAACTGCATTAATTTCTAATACTAGTGATTTTATACCAAATAACTATTTATATAAAAAACAAAACAATAAAAAAAATCACTTACGATTTCATAGTATTGTGCATTTTGCTCTACGTTTTACATAGTTTTATACCACTATTTAGATATAAAACACTGTAATGAGCTGTAATAAACTAATTTTTCACATGATTTCAGTATTTTACATAATCTTTAAAAGAAAATTCATAAACTTATCACTTAATAAATTGTATTCAATAACCAATACTATGAAATCGTGATTTTTTAAATTTATATTAGGAATTTTAAAAGTTTTAGTAATAAATTTTCAAGTTTTATTAGTGCTAATGATGTTTATTTGGCATAAAATCACTTGTATTAGAAATTAATGCAGTCCAAAATGCTAAACCCTAGCCAATTTTGGTTATTTAAAAATAAATAAAATGATGATAGAAAGCTGCAGTCTATTTTAAGTTACAATATTCAAATTCTTATTCAAAACCAAAATTGTAATATTACAGGATCTCCCTCAACTACCAGTGAGGTTAGTTGCGGTGACCAAAATAAAACCTGCATCTCTAGTCATTGAGGCGTATGAGGCGGGTCAGAGGCACTTCGGAGAGAACTATGTGAACGAACTAGCTGACAAATCAGTGGACTCGGAATTGCTGGCGAAATGCAAAGACATTAAATGGCATTTTATTGGACATTTGCAGAACAATAAGATTAATAAGTTACTTGGTTCTCCTGGATTGTTTATGGTAAGATAATTTTATTATTATTTTATTCCAGCAGTTACATTGGTATGAAGATGGGTAAATCCATCTGACTCTAATTAAATAACGCTAACGCCAAACTAGGATGCGCTCATGGGCGTAGCTACGGTGGGCAAGCGCCCCACCCTGGCTTTGACCTGTAAAGTACCTAATCAAACCTAAAACTACTTAATTATCTAGGTACTAATTACAATAGTTAATATCCATAAGAAAGTTCACACTAGACAGCTGTCAGTCGACACAAAAAAATTAACCGGGGTAAGACCGCAGGTATAGTTTGCTAGTTACATATTATTTTAGACTGCTGCCCCACCCTGAGCCCATGGCTGGCTACGGATGCACTACAATAATTATCAGGACTAGAAAAACGAGAAATTCAATGTCTGCTTAATTTTAGCTGTCAAACTGTTCTATCAGTAACATTATTGAAAACAATAGGCAAATAGCTATATGTTTAGTGTTTTTTTTTAAATTATATTGTACAGGGTGGGGCATGGGAACCTCCCACTTTTGAAAAATATGTCACCTGCTAGTGTTCCTGACCAGAAAATATTTTTTTGTTGGATGTGCATATAAAGGCAACAGGATTTATACTAACTAATGTCTTTGGTATTTTTTTCTTGATATCTCACTACTATAGTTTTCTTTTACCAACATTTTAAAATGTGGGAGGTTCCCATGCCTCACCCTATATAAAGCTAAGTTACCACTGATTTGTTGTATTATTTTTAGGTACAAACAGTACACTCGGATAAGTTGGCAGATAATTTGAATAAACAGTGGCTGAAGTTTAGGAAAGATGATGAAAGATTAAAAGTTATGGTACAAATTAATACAAGTGGCGAAGATGGTATGTACAATCAGCAAAAGGTTAGCTGTGCTATCTTCATTCATAACCACTTTTAGCTGATTAACTAATTTGTCGGTTTTTGTCGGTTGTACATATGTATTGTATAGTCTCAGTGGAGTTTCTTAAATTATGTACATATTTTCTTTTATCAGACACCTATTAAGCTATTTTAAGCTAGACTTGAAGCCAGTCCGTATCAACTGACTGACTCAGTCACAAATGTGCTTGATGCACCATGGTATTAATGCTATGTTAAAAATTTTATATTAAGTTATGGTGTGGACTGAGTTGCAAACATAGTCTTAATTATTTTTTACTCTTCTTTACTTTCTTCTTTATAGCAAAAAGTGGTGTAGAACCGCACGAAGCGACATCATTAGTAGACCATGTCTTAAAGAACTGTCCCAACTTGGAGTTTACCGGCTTAATGACGATCGGCCAGTACGGGTTTGATTGCTCTCAAGGACCTAACCCAGATTTTATTTTATTGAGCAAGTGCAGAAAAGAAGTGTGTCAGAATTTGTCCTTGGATATCAACAGTGTTGAATTGTCCATGGGCATGTCGTGTGATTTTGAACACGCAGTAAGTATAACATAAGTCTTGGTGCAATATGTACAATTAGCAAAAGGTTAGCTGTCTAAAATAATATCTAACTGACAAATACCCGCTGTCTTACCCCGGTTAATTTTTTCATACACCCACACCGTATACCACCCTGTATAATTCGAATTACCCAAAACAGATCTTTAAGTTTTTTAGGTTTGATTAGGCACCTTACAAGTCAGAGCCAGGGTGGGGCAAGCATTACGCCCATGATATCAGAATATTTTAAAATATATATATGGTCTAATATATCCAGCTCCCTCTATCTATAGTAAACCAACTAGTGTACAAAAATGATGGAAAAACCTTGTTCTCAGATTGAAATGGGCGCTACTACTGTTAGAGTTGGATCGAATATATTTGGTGCTAGACCTCCGAAGCCAGCCAGTGCAAATTAATTTCAGTACTGTTAAATATAGGGGCGAATATTGAATATACTAATCAAATTAACTACCCTATTACACCTGGGACTTGAAGCTGCGGGGGGGTCTACTTTAAAATTACACAAAAGTTGACAAATTTGTACCAAATCTGTCTTTGATCTTTTATGTGATAGGAATTAACAACTGTGGGTAGGCCCCTCGTTAATTATTTTTGGATGAATTTTTTTTTACTAAAATACTTCTATTAAAATAAAACATTAATTTTAAGTATAAAGAAATAATTTTCGTTTGCATTTTTATTTACTTTTAGGGTGTTATTAAAATATTTTTATACCTAATTGTTTTTGTTAGTTGACAATAAAATATATTGTTTGTTATTTTGGTTCTTTTATTTATCTAGCTGTGATGTTGCGTTCCAAAATAAATTGACAACGTAAGTAAGCATCACACGTTTGCGATTATATTTTTTTTTATATAATAATACGTTCCCAGGATTAGTTCTGTAGATGGAGCAATATTGTATATAAGGTTTTCTATTTAAAGAAATAAAGATTATTATTTATGTCAGTTTTTTTAAAATTTTATCGAGCCCGAAGTTATAAACGACACGCTGAATCAAAAAGTAATAAGATTGAAAGGTTCGAAGCTTACGCAATTGTTTTTTAATTTCTTTATTGCCTCTGGAACGTTAAAGCAAAAAATATTCACATAATGTTACTTAGATTATTCCCGAACATTATTTAATTATCTTAAAATTTAGCCTTATTACCGCTTTCACTTTTTACAATTTTAAATCGCTATAGTAATTCGCAAAAAATCTAAACTAAACGTAAAATATTCATAATTAATAAATTGGCAACTCTGCCTTAAACTTCAATGTTCAATTCATATGCATTTGACTTGACATTTCGCGACAGGCGTTTGTTGTTGGCGTGCGTGTACGCACACTCGTGTTTTACTTACATGAAGAAAGTCTCGTTTGTGTATGCACTTGTTTTTTTGTCTTAATTAATTAAAACTAGTTTATTTCACTTTCGAAATATTATCAAAGTTTTAATATAAAAGTACTATTGTTGTGTTTACGCGTGATTGTCATATGTTAACCAAAGTGGAACATTATTTATTTTAATGTAACTTACATCCGTGACTAAAACATCATCTCGTGGTATCAATTGGAAAGTTATCCAAGGCCATAAATAATAGATACATCTGTTATCTCAAATAAGAAAAATCTGTAAGTATGTAAAATGTTACATTCTATAAATAGTTTCACGTAGTTTTTATTTTATTGTTCAAAAATATAGTTTATGATCGAATAAACGTATTAGCAGTAAAACTTACGAGATTTTATTAGTGAATTTATGGTTATTTAACGACATTTAGATAGACGATTAACTACAATCTGAAATGACATTAGAAAGTGGTAAAGAAATTAAAGTTAATCAAAAAGTGCGTAATTAAATAAATTATTACTACACTTTATTATGTGATTGCATTTTTAACTAGACAAATATGTAAGTACACTCACGCCCATATTCTTTTTAGAGAGTGACAGATCTAGAAAAAGTCCACTGTACACTCGTAATTTGTTACAAAAAAGACTAACTGTTACATTTATTTTGATTAAATTGGATTTAATTTTCAATCAGAACAAATATTCATTCATTTATTACCAGATTATTATTAAAAGGAGAAGTAGATATTTAATTAATTGTTTCAGGCGTTACTGTATGGAAATCCATATTAAAGAAAATGATTTGAAATTATAAGTTATTGCAAGTTGGTGGAGGTTATTTTCCTTCATCGACCTAATCTAGCTGGAACTATAAGCTAAATAATTTTAAATAATTTCCTTTGAGTAGATATTTGTTTTGTTTTTTTGTTGGGGTCAGAGCATTCATTTAAATAGATACAATTTTATTTCATTGAAATAACTATCTTATATAAACCAATAGGCTGGTTGCATTTGTTTTGAGTATCTACAAGTTCTGTTAACATGATCGGATCCACAAAATCGCAATTTTATGGGAGAGCTATTTAACACGTTCACGCCGGCGCTGTATTTCATGCTCCTCGCCCTGTGGCGGCTGCGTTTAAAGCTTTTTGCTCTATCGGACGGGAGCTAATCCAGGGCATTATACAGCATTGATTATTTTTTTAAATTAATTATTTCTACTTAAAGATCTAAATATTTGGTGTTACGTACTGTTTAATAGCACAGTCTAGTGCGGGCCACCAGTGGACCGCGCCGTCCAATGAGACAGTCTAGTGCGGGTCACCGTGATTGTGAATAGTTTATTTGTGTAGATTGTTGTTATATTGAGTACCACAGAAATTATTAAGAAATTATTCTATGTTTTCCATTTGTTTATAACCCGGCATATGACCATACCGCATCTGATACTAAGCTAACAAGAGGTCCATGTGGTTTTTTTTTTAAACCAAATTTATCCTTTTAAAGGGTTTAGGGTTAATTCGGCCAAAAAGCAGCATTATTTTACGAATTTTTATTGAAAAAGCTTAATGTAAATGAATTTATATAAACGACATATTATCAGGTAATATTTCACCAATACTGTGTAATATTTTTAAAACAAAATATAAAGTGGTACTTTCATGTCACAAATTGAGAAAAAATCGAAAAAAAATACCCTACCTTCCCCTTTAATCACAATTAAAAAACAATGTGTTAACTGTAATTATGAATATAATAAATTTTTTTTTTAAATTAATTTATTTACTTTTAGTAAATGGGCTCCAATGAGTGCTTTTACTCATCAATATAAATGAATTAAATTTACTAATTTAATAATTATCAATTTGATTTAGCTGCTGTATACTGGCATTGTCCACTTACATACTAATGTCATAATAATATATAATAAATCTACTATGATGTAGAAGACTAGCTGCTGTATAGGGGCATTGTCATCCTATTGTATACCTAAGGGTAAACAGAAAATGACATTGGTTATGTCCAAGCTTTTTTATCAGTAAGATATAACTTAGATAGCAATTGTTTTTACGTATATATTCATCTGTTTCAGAGAAAGGTGTAAATTTGTATGTATGTGAATTGATTGTTTTCTAAAAACTGTAAAAAAATCGTGAGTCAGCGATGTGCAAATATGTGTAATTGTTTAGTAATTAAACGTTAATTGACATAACAGTGGTTTTGGTATGCCTCTATTGTGCAACACCATTGCACTCAAGCAGGCGTTTCACGCTTTTTTTAGAGCACAAAGCACTTAACACTTTTTGAAATACCGACCCACAAATATACTAAACTCTATATAGCGACACTTAAGGGACTAAGTCGTCAAATGGAGAGATTAAAAATCGATTTCGTTTTATTATTATAATACATATATTAACATAGAAAGTACTGTTTATTTAGAGTGGGTGTGGTGCTACATAGAGTGTATGAATGACAATGTCAAGTAATCTAACTAATTTAGACGTTTTAGGGAGTTTGTTGACGCTTTAGTTAGAATTTAGATAATTATCGATCGAGAATCGAACCATGAGCTTCTATGTAATATATTTAACTATTATAATACAAGAAGTGTGTTCTGTCAATTTAGACGGAACACATTCGTCTCCTCAAGCCGGTATAACGAGGGCAACTGTTTTAGGTTGTCTTCTGTCTGTGATAAAGAAGTTACTGCATCACTCCGAAATGGTTCGATTTAGTATAAACTTTTCCCAATATTATATTTAAATCTGGAATAATATTCGTTACGCTAAATTAATCGGGATAGGCAGCGTAGATCTTTACGTAACTATTGACCGCATTTTAAAACTATGCTTTTAGTATTTCGACTCGGTAATAGATTTTTATGGTTAACAGTTTTTTTTTAAAGTAACTCTAGTAATATAAAAAATAATATGCAGTAGGTATTGGTCAAGAAATTTTAGTAATATAAAAATCGGTGGATGGTTATTGGTTATTACCCTACCATTTTGAAATGTGAACATCTGTTAAGTGATATGACCGCGTTTTGGAGGCCTCTTGGAAATAGTAATAATATAAACGTAAGAAAGACAATTGGTTTAATGCAGCCATTCTCAAAGCGTGTTCCGCGGAACCCTAGGGCTAAAATACTGCAAAAAATACCTACCAAAAGGAGATTATAAGGTTACATCTAAATATTCCAACTAAATATTACATTGCAATATGATTATTCATAAATACATACATATAAATCAGTTTTTTTTTTTTAATATATAAGGCTTTTTCCTTCGCCAAAAAAGTTTGAAAACCGCTGGTTTAATGTAATTTGCTACATAGAGTAAAATAACAATAAAATAACTTATGAAAGAAATAGGCTTCCGTGTGTTTGTTATTGTTTTTTTTTTAATCATATTTCCTAATACACTTATGACAATTATAATCGTGTCGTTTTTATTGTTATTTTCCGGAAGAACATTGTTTATTTTGTTGTTTTTTTTTCTAACACATTTACTTAACAGTCGGTCGATCGACTTTAGAAAAATATTGGTTGATGTTTTAATAAATTTGTACTATAAGGACATTCAAAATGATATGTTTACTTTAGGCTCTTGCATCTACTAGATTTCGGAAAGGCATATAACAAGAAACTCGCCAATCGTATTCTGTACAACAGCGGTTCTCAAACTTTTTTGGCGAAGGAAAAAGCCTTAAAAAACTGATTTATATATATTTATAAATAATCACATTGCAATGTAATATCTATTTGGAATATTTAGATGTAACCTTATAATCTTCCTTTGGTAGGTATTTTTACAGTATTTTAGCCCTAGGGTTCCGCGAAACACACTTTGAGAATGGCTGCTGTACAATATAATTTTAGTAAATACAAATACAATCTTGTAAATGCAATATTTAATAATGTAATACAATTAATGTAAATAAAGCTAGTACCTAAGTACATAAGGCAGGTATCCACGCATACCAACATAAACGCAATCATCATTTTAAGGTATACAGATTGATTACTAATTAACAAAAGGAAATCCCGCTCCACAACATTCGCACCCTTTGTAAATAGACCTTTCAGGAGAAATCTCGGTCAATATTCGCCACTTAATCGCATGATTATTCAATACAATTACTTATTTAAAAAAACCGACACAGTTTATTTTTCCTACAACAAGCCAAAATACAGGAAACATCTTGATACTAACTATCTTCAACTAACTAACTAACCAGAATTTTAATTTTGTTGTGATTTTTTTTCTCCCCTCTTCCTTACATCTAATTGGTTCTTGTTGTTTTTTTTTTATGTATTTTTGTCATTTTATCAGAAGTTATTATCTATCCCTTTATCACCATGGGCATGCTGTCCTATCCTATAATTAAAATTTCATTTAGTTATTTAGTTTATATAATAGTAGTCCTTTTTATAATATGTAGTTTTAATGTAATTTTGTAGGTAGGTGAAATAAATAAATAAACAATAAGAAATCAGTTGACATACAAAATTAAATTCATACAATCACACGTAACGTTGTATCAAACCACGAAAATCAGCAATTTAGGCAATTTCAATACATTCAATACATATAAAGGCACGCATGTCTTGTAACGGAAAACAATGTGAAAAGTGATCGGTGAGTGAAATCGGCGCGTGCGCATAGTGTAAATTAAGTTGGTATTGGGGAAAATTATTCTTCTCACGTGCGCTCACGATTTCGTCTTTTACTACAATGAATGCTAAGTTTAGTAGATACGAAGGAGTGGTAGGCTGCTATTAGCTCTGTCTGTCGTTCTGGGGCAGTACCACCACTTGCAAGTGGAGCCGTACGTCTGGAAGGGTCAGTTTTATCAACCTCAGTTCTCGAGATTTTTCAAAATAAAAATTTCACTTTTTCCCTTGGCTGTCCTATCTTATTTTTACTTATTTAAAGTCGAACAATATAATATTAGTGAATTATAATTGAAATTGAAATGTAGTTATTCTAAATCAATACCAAAACTCTTTATTGCACATAGGCCCTTCTGGATCTGGAAACTCGCCAATCATAGCCTGTAGAATGTAGATTATAATGTTAGTAGGTACAATCCTTGCTTAGTTTTAAATTAAACATGTAAAAATTTAATGTAAATAAAGTTAGTAAGGTTTAAGACATTTATTTGCTCAAAAAGAATTATAAAAAATTCACTTAATTGAGATAAAAAAAAAACTATAAATAAACATATCGTACGTAGAATATTGACAACACCATCACAAGGCACTCAAACCCATTATGTGTTTTTTTAATTCATTATAGAACTGCGCTCCTTCCACCTAATACCCAATAGTACCTAAGTATACGTAAATATTTGTTCGTCTACCCTTTTTTTTTGTCTAAATATGATATACTTAAAACTGTCACATGCATTCGAAGTACTGGTTTTATCCTTAAATATTTTATCAATTCACTCTCCAAACTAAACTATTCTATATTTAAAATATTACTGTTAATGTTGCTCCGACTTCAGTGTTGCCTAACGAACCGTAACACCCAACATATGTTATTATAATAGACCGTTATAAAACGATTAATACCAGAATTGATTGCCAAGGTCGAGGCTTTACAGTGGAGGTTATGTGGGAAGCTCAAAAGAAATATATACCTACGCGAGGATACTGAAATAAATATATCAACGCTTAGTAAACAACATCGCCCAAGTTAACAGGGGAGTGAAAAGTGAATTAAATCGAATTTAAAAATCATCTTTTTTTTTATATATGTATATATACTAGCTTTTACCCGCAGCTTTAAGTCATTAAATAAGTATCAGAGATCATTTCAATAGAAATAAATTAATATGATTCTAAACTATAGTCAGTTATAAAAAAAAATATTTTTAAAATAAAAAGTATCCTATGTTACTTCTAGTACCTCCAAAAATATGTGTGCAAAGTTTCATGATGATCGGTTAAGTAGTTGTTGTGTGAAAACGTAACAAAGAAACTCACATTCACATTTATAATATTAGTAGGGAAGTAGGGATTATCCTAGCATATGCAGTACAGTCTGCCTGATGTTAAGCTAGAGTGTGGTCCATGAGCGAAGACAACTGTTGTCAAAGACAGATCCAGAAGTCCAAATTCAGTCCAAACTGACAGGACACACTCTTCTTGTTATCGCGACTAGGTAGGCCATTTCACGTGTGTTCCGCTTGAAAGTGGTTGTACTACCCAGGAACGGGATCCTGGGGTAATGCCATCATCGGTCTGCCTGCCACTCTTTGATGCATGTCACATCATGATAATTCTTTAATTCAATGAAAAAAGTGTTTTTAACTAATTAACTTGGGTGATCTCGTTTGCTAAGCATTGATAATCTTAATTTTCTAGATAGCTTCCTTGTGTCACTGGCACTAAACTGGTAAAAAATACCTAAAGGCAATGCAATAAATAATTTATTATTATTATTTTTAATTTTCATAAAACTTTAAATTTGGTATAGATGTTTAATATCTAAATAGAATTAATAATAAAACCGATGGTCTACTAATTACCAAACGTGGGCTTTTATTTATCTGTATGTACCGATTCACTATGATAACTAAGTACTTTTACTAAAACATTAATGTTGGTTTATTACAGATAAACAACCGAACATCGCATCGAAGACAATAGAAAAAGTGAAACAAAAGCGAAACAATCGATTTTCGCACGAAAAATCACCACAAAAATTTGTATAATATCTCGTTAATATAATTGCGTAACTGTAATACGAAAGTGGTTTTAAACCGCGGCTGTAAACAATATAAATGTGACGTCATTAAATTCTATAAATTTAACTTCGAACGTAGTCCTTTACAACGGGCTTCAAATGAGACTAAATTTATGAAAATCGAACCAATAATTGTGAAGAAATAAGAAGAAAAAGAAACAGATGAAGGAATTAAACTGATTTTCAAAAATGAAGTTGAACCTGTTTAAACGGTCAATAATATTCGCCACGTTTTTTGGCTCGTGTTTGTGTATCGCTTTGATCGTCGCGTCCTTAGGAACCGGTCATTGGGTTGAGGCTAAGGCCCATAGGACGTCGAATGTTACCAAATCCGAGGGGAAAATTAGCTTCGGACTGTTTGAGGGGCAGAAGGAACTTACGTATGGTGGTTATGGATGGAGGCATTCCAATATTAGCGGTAAGCTTTCTCAATCTGATGTTAAGCTGGAGCTGCATCTAAAAATGACAGCTTCAATGCTGCATCTTTTAGTTTGACTTGAACGGACTCCTTTTGCTTATGTGGTAAATTCCTTAACCAGTCCTTAAACTTAAACTCTTAAAATTTATTTACCATCTTTCTAAATATTTATACCAGTTACGATATCTCCATATAGCAGCTTGTCTTATTCTTCCTTCCTCTTTCTTCTCTTGCGACCACAACTGTTGTGTGATAGAGACGGCAGCTATGATTTAATTTTCGTTCGCTCACAGTTCTAGATCAGTATTATTTATTTATATATCATCTTCCATTTCAGTAAAAGCTGGTAATCACCCAGCTCGTTCTTGGGCGTGGTGTGGATCAGCGGGTTCTTTATCAGCAGCGCTTCTGTCAGCCGCTGCGGCAGCTGTATTGGCTGCGTTGGCATCAGCTGCAAGGAGTTCGTGCTGCCCGAAACCTTTGTTTATTACTAACTCTTTAGCTGGTACGTTGTTTTTATTATTAGGTAGATTTTTATGGACTGTACTGTAGCTGAGTTCTCCTTTCAGTATTATTTACACTCGGAGCCATAGCAGTATGGTTAACTGAGTTCTACCTAAGACTCCAGCACAATGTCATGTCTGATGATGACCTCGCATTCTACTGGTCATCAGACGGTCTGGCTGAACTTGGATTATCTTTTTGGTGAGTTATTTTTTCAACTTTACTCCGACCATTGGTTTGGGTCAGGTATTATGTTTTATTTCTTAACTCCAGGTTGGCTGTAGCGGCTTGTCTGTCAGCCTTCGCGAATATAATTTGCGTTTGTGTTGCTGCAGCTGATGAAAGGGAAGTCGATTCGATAGCTCCAGCACTGGAAGAGAAGTTGAATGGCGCTATAATGCTGTATTAGAGTTGCAGAGTCAATGAACGCCTATAAGTTGACAATTTAGTTAAGTCCTTTTTCACTTGAGATGAGATACCTCGATATTTACCTTTATTTTATTTATAGTAGGTATATATTTTTTTAAATAATAATATAGAAATATAAACTATATTTAATAGGTACATTGGCGTGCAAAAAATCGGGTCAATTACAGTTTCTAACCCCTACGAATTCTTTATGAATAAAATTGCAACGTTAGGCCTAATAGACCCGATTTCTTTGTACGTCACTTTAATTAATGACTGACTGATATAGATTTTTATTATCTAGAGATGTAAGTTTAAAATAGTATCTGAGGTTACTCGAATGTTGGCACAGAAATGGATTAAGCAAATATCTATTTTAAGCTCAATTTGGTATGACGAAATACTGCCTGTTTAGCATATAAGTGGATACAGTTTTTGTAGGTATATAAGCGATAGAAAGAGAAACGATTGCGGTATTGTGAACTGCGAAGGAGATATCTGCATCCCTTTCACACATGCCTCAACTTCGACAAGATAAGAATATAGTTATCCCTTTCTAATGATTGTTTCTTCCAGTCCAAAGTCCAATCTGGATCCATTTGAAGGTTGTCGTTTGTATATAGAAGGTAACCTTAGACTCTTGAGGTCTTATTTAACACTAAGTTTACGGACGTTTTCTATATACCTACTTCTACTAAAACTCGTCAATTTGACGCATATCGTAGAGATAGGTATACCATATAGACAAGTTCAGTACTTCAACACTTTTAAAGAAAATAGACTTCGATTTATATTTCCCTCGATCAATGAATAAAAGTCATACAAAAAGATAAAATAAACATTTAAACAGTTTTTGGTAATTCTCTGATAAAAGTCAAAATGCGTCAAATTGACGCATCCCGTAAACCTAGTGTTAATATTTAGTTTATGTAAAAATAGAATTAAACTTTAATAATAGTGTGCCATTAGGACTTATAAGATAATTAATGATTGCATCCAAAACTCCGTCCATTTTTTAAACATAAATAAACTTTTTTTATTGTATTATGTTTTATTTAATTAATTAATCCTGCTTACCCTCAATTGACGTGCATGCGCAATTTGTAAAGGAAACTTACATGGATACAGTTTACATTAACCATTTCAGTACGAGCGTCGACTATAGGCGACGGTCGCAAATGACCCCACACAGCCGAGCGTCGCCTATAGTCGACAGCCGTGCAGCGTACGGACGGTGAATCCTGGCTGTGGGCAACTTCGTGGCCGATAGGCGCTGTACCGAAGTGGTTAAAAAAAACTTTAAAATCTACCTAGTTTGATTTAGGTTTAGACCACTATAGTATATAAGGTTACGTAATGACCCTAGCACGTGCTATTTAGGTACCAATGTTACAGTGTTTTTCTTAACAATAAAGTTATCAAAGTAATTAGTGAAACATGAAGTTTTTATCGCGTTTCCCTTTTAAATATTAATTAGTAAACTTTATATTTCAGGGAAAATAAGGGTGAAATATTTTGATATTTCGTAAAAATAACTCGTTTTCATTTAACCTATTGATTATGGGTTCTACATCCCCTAATATATATCGTATATTTTTCAAATAAATCTATATGCGCGAAAGCTAGAATGGCCTATGCAAAATTAAAATATATATGTTTTGAAAAATCAATACAATACAACCTTATTCATTCTGGTTGAAACAAGGACATTTATTTATAAATACAGGGTATGTTTATGCAGCCTTAAATAGGCTGGAAGGGTTGGTTATTTTTAGGTTATTAGCTTTTCACTTTACTAACATAAAGGTTGTATGGTTTTACATACGAAATACCTAATTTAATAATAAAATCAATATATACATATATACTTCAAAAGTAATCTACTTAGAATTAGAACATCACAAACATAGACCCAGAACAAATACCTACTTTTTTTGTAACATGATCCTCTCTACTATATAAATGAGAATGTGAGTTTGTTTGTTACGTTTTCACGCAACAACTACTTAACCGATCATCATGAAACTTTGTACACATGTTTTTGGAGGTACTAGAAGTAACATAGGATACTTTTTAATAAAAATTTTTTTTTTTACTATAGTTACCAATTGACTATAGTTTCAGCTGTTTGGAATTTTTCAATATTTATTTTTGTTTCCGTCTGTCATTTTTATATATGCAGCATAAAACTATTTGAATTTTTGAGGTTAGGTGTCATTTTTGTGGTGCCACTTTATTATTTTAGATCTTACTCACTGATTTTAATCCGTACTCTTCTTTTTTAAAAATGCCTCAGAAGCGGAAATCTGGTCTATCCAAAATATCGTCGCGGGCCCGTGCAGTAAAATGATCTCTGATACTTATTTAATGACTTAAATGCGAGCGAAGCCACGGGTAAAAGCTAGTATGTTAATAAATTTTAGTTTTAACTGGGTCCTAATATAAACCAAACGCATGCGTTACTCTTCTACAAGCAAATATATGTTATCAATGTATGACAACCTTCCAAAACAAATATGTAACGTAAATTACTTGTCCCATGTAACCACGATACCCGGGTTAGTCCCGATCACTCTATACAATTTGACAATGTACGAACAGCGTCATTGTATCTGTACACGTTTTGCAAGAAAAATAAGTTACAAGCGTTCATGGCTTGTGTATATATTTTGGTATGGCTTCTTCAATAGTGGGTTGTACCATTTTTTTTTTGAATTATGTTGTTTTTTTTGTTAATTATTTTATGTATGGGCTGTGATTAACGAGTTTCTTGTGGTCTTCTTCTCATCATACGCCTTTTCAAAGCCGAAGTCTAAAGATGAGCAAGCGCACGCCTTTAGTGCCCATGCTAATAAACGATTTTCATTTCAATAGTTAAAGTAATATAATTACAATAAATTAAACTCTAGGACATCCTGTGCTATAAGTATCAGGACAAAACCAACATAAACATAGAACACACAAACAAAAAACCGAATCAAACTGAGTTTTTCCTCGAAGAATGTAGAAATCAATAATTAAAACTTTGGGTCAAATTTTAGGGGTACAAATAGAAACAGCCTTTTAGTGTACCCTTTATGGGTCGTTTTCGTGACACCTGTTTCCTTCAGCAGCAACTCTAATGAAGGTAAAGTAGAGAGGGTTTAGTACAGTCATTCACAAAAATCTTTTGAGTAGGTACAACGTAATATCAGAAATGTTTGTATTAACTTTTATTACGCTTGAGTGTACTTATTCTTTTAATTTTGTTGAATTGTATATTGTTATACTTGCAAATTTAAAACGACTAAAATTCGACGAGAAGACGACCAATGTATACATGTAGTATAATATGGGCATATAAAGAATGGTATCTACCTAGACCAGCCATCTCAAAGTGTGTTCCGCGGAACCCTAGGGCTCAAATACTGCAAAAAATACCTACCAAAGCGAGATTATCAGGTTACATCTAAATATTCCAACTAAATATTACGTAATAAATCAGTTTTTTATAATTATATTAAGGCTTTTTCCTTCGCCAAAAAAGTTTGAGAACCACTGACCTAGACTGATGATGGCTATTAGCCCAGTATGCTGTCCTACGATAGTACCACCGATGAAGTGACTTATTCGCCTTTTAAGAACACCGTAGAAAAGAGTGTCCTCTGTCAATTTAGACGGAGCATATTCGTCTCTTGAAGCCGGCATAGTGGAAACAACACTTGCATTTGAACATCTGTCTGCAGTAACTGTTGTTTCCGCCCAAGATGCCGCCTAGTGTATATAAGTATATATATTATAATTAAAATATTTATAAGAAGTATATTTAATAAATAAATATAATAATAATAAATTCTTTATTGTAATTAATTGTTTCAGGCATTACTTTGCGGAAATCCATATTAAAGGAAATTATTTAAAATTATTTCGCTTATAATTCCCGCTACATTAGGTTGATGAAGGAAAATAACCTCCACCAACATGAAATAACTTGTCTCGACGCGTTTCGCCACTTCACGTGGCATCATCAGGATATGTGTCGAGAGTAGTTATTGCATGTTGGTGAAGGTTATTTTCCTTCATCGATCTAATGTAGCGGGAATTATAATCAAAATAATTTTAAATAATTCCTTTAATTCTTTATTGCACAAAATAAGTGAACAAAAGACGAACTTAATCCCTTTAAGCATTTTTTACCAGTTAACCTTTGGGAGATGTGAGCGGTGTTGTAAAACTTAAAATAAATATAAACAAATGCAAAACAATACACAAATAATTTCGTTTATTAACAAATATAGATTTATAAGGCGTTTAACAATATTGTCGATGAGTGTACATGAACATCCCCGATCTGCGGTTACATTTAAATTAGTTAACGAAAATTTGGGTTAGAAAACCAGATTAATTTTATGTAGAATACTTTGCTAATATGTATTTATGCCAAATAGGACAAAATTATTAATTAAATCATTATAAAACAAAGTTTCATTTTTTTACCACTAGATGGCAGCACATTGATATTTATATTAAAATGAACATAAACGGACACGATAAAACTAAATAATATAAATAAATTAGAAAAATCATGTATTCACATCGTTGAATCAGGGACAGAATAATTATTTTTATATATTGGTTGTTTCAGGCGTTACTTTGGGGAAATTCATATTAAAGGAAATTATTTAAAATTATTATGCTTATAATTCCCGTTACATTAGGTCGATGGAGGAAAATAACGTCGTCGAAGCGAAGCCGAAGCGACAACACATATCCTGATGATGCCACGTGAAGTGGCGAAACGCGTCGAGACAAATTATTGAATGTTGTAGCGGGAATTATAAGCAAAATAATTTTAAATAATTTCCTTTAACTATTTTGATGATAAAACAAATTACGTTTATGTTGGTGTGCTTATATACTTAGGTACTGGCTAGCTTTATTTACTTTAATTGTATTATATTTTTAAAGATATGCTTCATTTAACCCTTAGTAGCCTGATTTACGAAAGTTCACTTTGCCGCGCAAGTAATATGTCATAGATAAAATAAAACAATAATGACATTTGTTTTATTTTTTAATTTCGTTGGAAAGAATATTATACAACAGTAAAATACGAACAGCCAACCTATAAAAAAACTAATAGTAATGTGAACATTCGGTTTAAAATATTGGTATCAAAATTGATACTCTAGGTTATTAAGGGTTAAAGCATGTAAAGAATGTACCTACTAATACTAACATTATATTGTACAGGCTATGATTGGCGGGTTTCTCGAATTTCTCTCTTTAACACTAGAAAGACCAGCGCCGTCAATTTGACGGCACGGCGATTTCATTCTTAAATATTTTACAAACTATGTTTTTGTTTCTTTTCGTATTTTACTACTTTTCCTAATTTGTTATTGTCAGCTTAAATCCATATAAAAAACCATTATTATATTTGTCGTATATGAGATTCCTTTACGTCAATGTGACGGCAGCGATATTCTAATAGTAAACAAAATTGACGGTTGCGGTCTTTAAAGGTATAGTATGCAGCCCGACACTTCTAGTGTTAAAATCTAACTAGTTTTCGCTTTGATCAAGCCCCAATATATCACACGTAGATATCGGTTGAGAGTGTATTTTACCTGAATACTTCTGTAAAATTCAAATATCAAATACGTGTGATATTTTATCATAGAAATTTCCAGCTTTAACTCTAGAAAAATGTGTAAAACTAAGTCTTAATTTGGTCGACAATGACATGAAAATATAGTCTATTTTGATCACTTAAAAAATCTAGTATTATAAAAATAAACTAAATACATCAAATGACTTGTTATTGAGTTTTTTATTGTTTTGTAAAAGTCAAAATTCACTGACGGTCAAATGACTGCTCCCCTATTTTTAGGGTTAATAACAATATATTATAGGTAGGCACTAGTTGGCTCAAACTTCACATATTAACTAAAATAGTGATGTATATAAAATGTAACTCACTGATTCAATTCAATTTAACTCGATAAAAACCCAAATACATTATAATCCTTACTAATATTATAAATGTGAATGTGAGTTTGTTTGTTACGTTTTCACTCAGCAACTACTTAACTGATCATCATGAAACTTTGTACACATATTTTTGGAGGTACTAGAAGTAACATAGGATACTTTTTATTAAAAAAAAATATATATTTTACTATAGTTTCTAATTGACTATAGTTTTAATTGTTTGGAATTTTTCTATATTTATTTTTATTTCCGTCTGTAATTTTTATAGTAATTTTAAAAAACTGATAATCCCAGCCATGCAAGTATATATAGTTATCATATTGATTTATTTCTATTAAAATGATCTCTGATACTTATTTAATGACTTAGAAGCTAGTAAGAAAATATATACAAAATAACACATGTAAAAACACATACTATATTAATTTTTCTATAGTTAGACAGCAGTCTAATTACCATTATTAATCAATTATTATTATTATTATAAACCGACTTTTCGAAAGGTTTGCAGCCAGCTTCCACTACGATGTCTGCAAAGCATTCGAAACTCTCACTGAGTTAGACCCGCATCTCTACTCCGGTCACGAACAGCCATCTATCAAGTGATCCAATATCCGGTGCGACTCGGGACCTGAACGGACACTGTTCGGACCCATCAGTCAATGTGTCAACATAGATATATATTTATTATTATTACCACATATGTTATATAATATTATTAATATTATACAGTGCCCTGATATACCGATACTGAAGGCAATCAGAAATAATTCGTTATATCAAGTAATTATTTTTTTTCTCTCCCCTCTTTCTTGCGTCTATTTGGTTCTTGCTTTATTTTTATGTAATTTTGTAATTTTATTATAAGTGTAGTATCTATCCCTTTATCACCTTAAGCATGCCGTCCTATCCTATAATGAAAATTTCATTTAGTTTATATAATAGTGGTCCTTTTTATAATATGTAGTTCTAATGAAATTTCGTAGGTAGGCTTTATAAATAAATAAAATTAATAATTAGTTACAATGAGGTTAGGTTGGTCTACGATTCGTTTTATCAAGGTTTAAAAAATATTAATCTCAGCTTTACGTAGGTACTAATCTGCTTTCCCTGTTATAGCGAACGATTTCGTTAAATAGAGGTAAATAATACTTTCTTTTTATATTTTGCAAAGATTGAAAATTCGTTATATATAAGGTATATTTTGTATTAGCTCTTACGGGTAGTGCTAGGGGACTTCGAAAAATTCGTTAAATCGAGGAAATCATTATATGGAGGGTCGTTACATTAAGGTTACTTTGTATTACGTTTGGTTTGGTTAATATGTCAAAAAATAATTTGTGTGTTACCGATAGCATTGAAAATATTATCCATATTTAATATACAGTATAATTTTCTTATTATTAATATTACCACTAAACACGGGTATAAGAAGCATTGTTCTACTGGCAACACTGAAAAGAAAATATAGAAATATTATTCAGTTTTTTTAATTCAACAACTTATAGGAAAAGTCATTCTCAATCAAATTAATACAAAAATTAAATTTAACCAAAAAAACACATAAATTCAACACACGGAGTAAAGATCAGATAAAAATCCTGGGAGCTAGAACTAGCTATGGAAAAAGAAGTGTTATGGTGGAAGGAGCGCAGTTCTATAATGAATTAGGTACCAACTAACATAACTAATATTAGAAATATTTGTAAATTTAAATATGAGTTAAAAAAACACATAATGGGTTTGAGTGTCTTGTGATGGTGTTGTCAATATTCTACGTACGTTATGTTTATTTATAGTTATTATTATTATTTTTATCTCAATTAAATGAAATTTTTGTAATTCTTTTTGAGTAAATAAATGTCTTAAACCTTAACAACTGACAATAAGTGAGATATGAGTGTTATCTAGCACTATATTCTAGTTTAGAATTAAGCGGAGGGTGGTTATATATCAGGTACATAGGGACTATAAAAGTTTTATAAAAACTAGGTGAAATAAACCCCCTAAAAGTATATTTTGAAAAGGTCAAAGGCATCAACGGGATATAATCTGCTCTAAAGCCGAATACACATTTTTCTATTAATTTAAAAATACATTTACGTCTAAATTAAATTAAAGTAAACGCTATATAGATAACGATATAAGTAAAAGCGCTTCTTTGGAGCCAATTTAAATTAAAAAAACGTTTAAGATATTCCAATATCTTTCTTCTATATATATAAAACTCAAAGGTGACTGACTTAGTGATCTATCAACGCACAGCCCAAACCACTGGACGGATCGGGCTGAAATTTGGCATGCAGGTAGATGTTATGACGTAGGCATCCGCTAAGAAATGATTTTGATCAATTCTACCCACAAGGGGATAAAATAGGGGATGAAAGTTTGTATAAATCCTATTAGATTTTCGATTGATTGAACTGAAATTAAAGATTGGACTTACTATGATGAAGACGTTTTTACACAAGCTAAACAAAAATAAAGCCGTAAAAACTATACCTAATTAATAATAATACTTCTTAACGGGAGCGAAGCCGCGGGCAACAGCTAGTCTTCTATATATATAAAACTCAAAGGTGACTGACATAGTGATCTATCAACGCACAGCCCAAACCACTGGACGGATCGGGCTGAAATTTGACATGCAGGTAGATGTTATGACGTAGGCATCCGCTAAGAAAGGATTTTGATCAATTCTGCCCCCAAGGGGATAAAATAGGGGATGAAAGTTTGTATAAATCTTATTAGATTTTCGACTGATTGAACTGAAATTAAAGATTGGAGTTACTGTGATGAAGACGTTTTTACACACGCTAAACAAAAACAAAGCCGCAAAAACTATACCTAATTAATAATAATACTTCTTAACGGGAGCGAAGCCGCGGGCAACAGCTAGTCTTCTATATATATAAAACTCAAAGGTGACTGACATAGTGATCTATCAACGCACAGCCCAAACTACTGGACGGATCGGGCTGAAATTTGGCATGCAGGTAGATGTTATGACGTAGGCATCCGCTAAGAAAGGATTTTGATCAATTCCACCCCTAAGGGGATAAAATAGGGGATGAAAGTTTGTATAAATCTTATTAGATTTTCGACTGATTGAATTGAAATTAAAGATTGGAGTTACTGTGATGAAGACGTTTTTACACACGCTAAACAAAAATAAAGCCGCAAAAACTATACCTAATTAATAATAATACTTCTTAACGGGAGCGAAGCCGCGGGCAACAGCTAGTATAATATATTTATCAAACATAGATTTAAGCATATTATTTCTTTGTTCTATAATTATAATTAAAAATTATTATTTCATAAAAACTTTAACGATATATTAAGCACTAAATAAAAGTCTAAAGTTTTACTATTTATAAAGATACTAGCTTTTACCCGCGGCTTCGCTCGCATTTAAGTCATTAAATAAGTATCAGAGATCATTTCAATAGAAATGCATCAATATGACAAATATATAATTTTTAAAATTACTATGAAAATTTACAGACGGAAATAAATATAAATATAGAAAAATTCCAGACAGCTGAAACTATAAAAAGTATCCTATGTAACTTCTAGTATCTCCAAAAATATATGTACATAGTTTCATGATGATCGGTTAAGTAGTTGTTGCGTGTAAACGTAACAAACAAACTCACATTCACATTTATAATATTAGTAGGGATTTATAAAGTCAGAGAGACAGTATTTATACAGTCTGTAACACATCTAACTGTAAAATTTTATTCAAGCAACCTTCCCCTTTCAGTGAGTTCACTTGACTTTTTGCTTAAACTTTCACGTCACGTGTCGTACCTGCGACCCGAGGCTGTACTGAAACACATTTCGTCTATAGTGACACCAGATTTCTTAGCTAAGATTTTCAATATTCCAAAAGCATTTATTAACATTTAATTTAAGATTATAAAAAATACTAAGTATGTTTCCCAAAAAATAACTAAATCAATCAGTAATAATTTAATAATATATTTATAACTAAGTATTTTTTTCTATTTTTGTAATATTATTAGAAGTGTATCTATCCCTTTATCACCTTGAGCATGCCGTCCTATCCTATAATTAAAATTTCATTTAGTTTATATAATAGTAGTCCTTTTTATAATATATAGTTTTAATGTAATTTTGTAGGTAGGTGAAATAAATAAATAATTTTTCTCCTTCAGGTATCTATTAAAGACAATTCTGCTAATATCGAATATTCAGGCAGCATTCCAATAAGAAATTATATAATTTTAATTCACACGTGTTTACTTCATGTCAATATTAATAATATTCTGCGCAACAAGATAATTAATTATTGACAAATAATTAATTTTTTTAACATCCTTATTTCACACAATGTATGAAATAAGTAGTACAGTTATAGCATTACTATTAATTAATAGTTAGTTCTGTGTTTCTTATATTAAATATTGTAATTTACATTATATAAATAAGTGTTCATTTCTGTTAAAATAATAATAAGTATTTTTAAGTGACAACACTGAAGTCTTATTTTTATCATCTGGTAACACCAGAGAGAAAATTGTCAAGAAATTTGACGAATTGCGCCTTTTAAAAATCATTATATTTCTCGGATTTTTTTGACATGAGGTTTTACATGTGAATTAAAATTTTGTAATCTCTTATTGATTTTTTGCCCAAATACTCGACATTGGCAGAATCTTCATTAGATATCTGAGGCCATTGATAAAAGAAGAAGAAAAATCATTATAAATTGATACATTTTTCAGATAGAGATTGACTTGTTTCAAATATATAAAATTACATAAATAAAGAATGAAAATAATAATTCTGGTATAACCGACAATGCAAGACTGGAGTACATTTAGCAAAATTAACGAGGCGTTTCGAACATTGCACGCTATGTTAATTCCTACTTGTTTTAAAACTTAACAGACAACTCACTTATGATTTTCTCTTTTATTAATGTTTATATATTATTTAAACGATGGCACAAAGAAGGTTGGAAAACACTGGTTTAGAGTATTTATAAAAAATACTAGCTTTTATCCCCGAGTTCGCTCGCATTTAAGTCGTTAAATAAGTATCAGAGATCATACTAACTATAGTCAATTGGAAACTATTATTGCTGCTATTTCGCAATCTATATATATAAAACTCAAAGGTGACTGACTGACTGACTGACATAGTGATCTATCAACGCACAGCCCAAACCACTGGACGGATCGGGCTGAAATTTGGCATGCAGGTAGATGTTATGACGTAGGCATCCGCTAAGAAAGGATTTTGATCAATTCTACCCCTAAGGGGATGAAATAGGGGATGAAAGTTTGTATAAATCTTATTAGATTTTCGACTGATTGAATTGAAATTAAAGATTGGAGTTACTATGATGAAGACGTTTTTACACACGCTAAACAAAAATAAATCCGCAAAAACTATACCTAATTAATAATAATACTTCTTAACGGGAGCGAAGCCGCGGGCAACAGCTAGTATATTATATATCTGAGTCCGTGCAAACAAAAATCAACTTTTAGCTTTTCAGATTTTATTGAGCCTGCTTGACATTGGCAGTTATATTTTTGATAAAACTTAATATAATTTATAAAAATCAAAAAAAGGCGGGCCCCGGTGTGAGCACGGTTAACGGACTCTAAAGAGGGTACTAACACGTTCAACTCTTCTCAACGCCAACCATCTGTCCACGTCTGATCTCGAACCCCTGGTACTGCAGGCCGCCTCGACTGCGAATATGTGTACAAAGTTTCATGATGATAACAAACAAACTCACATTCACATTTATATTAGTAAAGGGATAATAAAATAATATAAATAAACCTAGTGCTTAAGAATATATAACATACATCTAAACTCACCAACATATATACAATCATCTGATTGTCCTACTTGTTATTAGGTAGTTTATTTAACACTAAATTTACCAGCTTAAATATACCCATTTCAACCAAAACCAAAACAAGTATATATTTGTTACAAATATATATAAAATAATATAAAGTTCATAAAACTAACTCTTCTGCTATAGATTAAAGAAGATTAGAAGAATTAAAGAAAATGTTAGATGCGGTAGGAATTTTAATTTGATCTTGCAAGACCAGTCATTTTGACTGGTCTGGTAAATCTAGTGTTAAATTCTAAGGATTGCTGAACCCTTAACTAGATATTAACTAATCTCGACGATATCTATATCTATACTATTATATAAAGAGGAAACATTTGATTGTTTGTTTGTATGTATTGAATAGGCTCCGAAACTACTGGACCGATTTGAAAAATTCTTTTACCATAAGAATCGTAAAAAATCCCTGATGAACATAGGCTATATAATATTTTCAATTGTTTTTTTAAAAGAAATATTACATTTTAAGTTCACACAATTCGATGTCTATGCCTAATTTTTCAATTGTTTTTAAAGATATATATCTTTTTTTTTTCATTTTAAGGCAAAGGTATTTCATTTTATTTTAAGATCACACAATTCGATGTCTATGCCTAATTTTGGCGGTAGATGTGCTGTCAGTTTTTCGATTGTTTTTTAAGATATATTTCATTTTATTTTAAGTTCAGACAATTCGATGTCTATGCCTAATTTTGGCGGTCAAACGTGATGTTTGTTTGTTTTTTTTTTTTTAAGAATTATTACGTTTTATTTTAAGTTCACATTGCAATTTATATCTAATTCAATGAATATAAAAGCGAAGGTTCTCTCGAAATCCGCTTGACATATAAAGATGAAATTTGACAGGGAGATATTTTATAGTTAGTTGTCGTCTGCAAGGAACGGATTTTGCAAAGGAGTTATTAAGGAGACATTAAGGAGTAAGGGCTCTCGCAGGTTTGTATAATTTTTTTGCTACAAACTAGAAATTTGACGGAGAGGCAGTTAGTAAATTTTGCAACAGGGGTGTGGAAGGCATTTTCTGTTGACTGAAATATGAAACATCATTAAACTTCATGGTACTCTATATCTTCATTATTACGCAGACGTAGTCGCGGGCAACTGCTAGTTATAAATAAAACAAGAAAATAAATCAAAACAAAAAAACATCATAATATTGGTATGCTGGTGCCATGTGAATTTTATGTTCAGTTATGTCCATATTTCAGCCATTACGCTGCAAATACTAACACCTGGATTATATTAGACAGGGTGACTATGGACTATGGTTTTTTTATTTATTCACTATTTCACAACTTCATACAGTAAAAACCTCCCTATAACACGGTAGATTGGTTCAGCGTTGTGCAAGCATACTTGGTATAACGCGTTTTGTACAAATTCTCCACATTAAACTTTTCTTATTAAAGATGGTATATTAATGAAAAAGGTATATGTGCAAATAAACGCAAAATTGATTTTGAATTGAACAATCATTATAAATTTCATAGTACATTTAAAATCTCCGCGTTATATGGGAAATAAATGACTATAGAATACTTGTTTGGATAATTTTAACACTAGAAATGTCGGACTGCATACTATACCTTTAAAGATCACAGCCGTCAAATTTTGTTTACTATAAGAATATCGCTGCCGTCACATTGACGTAAAGAAATCTCATATGCCACAAATATAATAATGGTTTTTTACATGGATTTAGGCTGACAACAACAAATTAGGAAAAGTAGTAAAATACGAAAAGAAACAAAAACATAGTTTGTAAAATATTTAAGAATGAAATCGCCGTGACGTCAAATTGACGGCGTTGGTCTTTCTAGTGTTAATGTGAAATTCAATTAAAATAATTAAATTAATAAATTTTAATTAAAGACAAACAAAATTAAACATTTTAATTAAACAAAAAATATCTTTAATATTGAAATTTAAGGACCTTTTTTAATCATTATATCTAAATAATGAATTGAACATCCTCTATAGTTTTGAGGTTATTGTGCCGGGTAATACTGCCTCCTTTAAATGACCTGGTAACGTTTTGGGGTCAGCTTGGAGTATTCTCTAGTGTTCATCAACTTTGGTTCTTTTTTTACATGCATTTCATGGTTACCAACCCGTTACAGTATTTCAGTGTAGTTTATCATTATTATATAACATTTAGGCTAAGAATTCAGGTTCTATGTCCATACTACGTGATCTAATATTAGCTAGAGTCATATATTTTCATTTACACGTCCACAAATATCGCAATAAAAGTCTTAAGTTTCAGAAATGTACTTAATTATGAGAGACGACTAAGAGATGATTGTGTGTATGTTTTTGTGCTTACATATTTAGGTACTAAACATTAATTAACATTACATTGGAGACTCCTATGATTTCCACTTGACATATGCCTTTTTGAAATCTTTGTAGATTTTACTACGCACAAGAGCTAAAAGGGCCTATGTGAAATAAAGGCAGTATAACGAAATCAAGGCCGGCATAGTGGATGTGAGTAGTTCTTATTCTAACTACGATTAATTATTGCAAAAAAATACAATGGTTTTATTTGAGACCTGTGGTTATTACAACTATTGTTTTCGCTTAAGGACTGAAATCTAGCTTAACATAAGGCGAAGTGTAGTGATATGTAGGGCTACTATAAAAAAAAGTTTTCTTTCATAAGAAATGTGGTTTGAAGCAATTTTCAGTGCCTGCAAAATCTTAATGGAAAATCTTGTTGGGATTCTTTGTTGGACTCTTTGCACAGTGCTTCTATGACAGGACTTTGGGAACAAAAATATCTAGTATGACTATTATTTCCGAGGAGGTATTATACGACTTGTGACTACTCGCTCTTAGATGGCGTTATATAATCATAAACCACACATTCTATATTCACGATAAAACTTGAAATATCATCGTTTATTCTAGATATACGTATTCCTAATTTGAAAGGCATTTCCAGTTTAATATCAGGATTTTTCTTAATTATTCATTTATATGTATCTTTCTTCTCATCAGAAATATAATGATTGGAATTTGTAAACAATGTACTGCTTTATTTTTTAAAATCACAACTAATAATCACTAACTGCTACTTCACATCTTCCTCGTGTGTGCTTAATCCATACACAGCCAAAAAAAATATTTATTTACGTTGATTCGCTATCAAAATATTATTCTAACTAAATTAACCAAATTAAAATAATATGTATAGCGGTGTTGAATAATTTTATAATTGTCGCATGCTTTTTATAATGTATAAATACCTTTAATATTTCTGTGTTACATACATTAAGCAAACTACACCACACTTTGATTAAGCAATTTGATTCATTTTGCAGGGAAAAAAGTTTTAAAAATTAATTTAAGCATTTTCATGATCTAATTTTATGCGAACGAATTTAAAGCAATTTTACGCAACATATACTTCTATTCCATGCAGTCATATAAAAATAACAACATAAAAATTTTGTCCACAAATTCATGTAACTCGACCCACAGTGCGTCAACTGAGACGTATTCGAGACATATCCGGGTCAAATCACTCACTGTCTGGCTGTACTGTGTGTGCTTGTCTAAGTAAAAATCTATTTTATTCTCATTTCATATTAAAAAAAGTTACGACATTTTGGTGATATATGTATGCAGTGTTACCAACCCTACTGTTTTAACAATATATTAGCTGTTTTCACATTGATGTCCCTGTTTTCTGTTTCACTCCTAACTTTTACTGTTTTTACAATTAGCGTTCAGCCACCTATTACACTATGCAAATATTTTTTTAAAGTGAAATAAAACGCAATGACACCAGATGGCAGTATCTACTCTTGCTATTTGAAGCCACAGAAAGGCACATGAAGAAATTCAACAAAAATATGTATGATTTTAAAAAGGAAAACGATTCTGAAAATACTGAAGATGAGGCAATTGAGGATGAAAGTGGAAAATTATTTTACTGTTTTATTATGTTGTGTTCAATATTATTATATAACAATGTATGTGAGTCCTGGTAACTAATAAAAGTAGGTGATTGTTTTAATTATATGAGGATAGTATGAAATCTGCCTTTTTACTTTACCTACTGTTTTCTCCTGTTTTTTTTTTATTGGTGAGCTGCTGTTTTTTAAAAATGAAATGAAAATCGTTTATTAGCATAGGCACTAAAGGCGTGCACTTGCTCATCGTTAGACTCTACCGTGACTTCGGAAAGGCGTATGTCGAGAAGAATATCACAAGAAACTCGTCAATCATAGCCTGTACATAAAGTAATAATAATAAAAAAAACTGAATTTTAATTCAGAAAAAAAGTGAATAACAATTTATAAATCAGATTACACAGTGGTTACAATAAATGTCAAATTAATAACATATATGTATATAAAATACATAGGTATATATGTCCAATAATATGTATATAAAAATATTTTTAAAAAAATTAAGTAAAAAATATATAGCTACCTGTACAACTTTAAAAAAATACAGTAAAAAAAAATAATAATAATAGAATCTTGGGGTTGGCAACACTGTATGTATGTACAATACAATTCTATGCACATATACGAAAACATTAAACAAGTATATACATATATAAGTACATATATTTTGTTCGTCGTAGTTTGCATAAAAATGCCCGGATACCTTTTTGCCCGGCTAATGGCAATGTAGTACCGTTAGCATATAAATTAAATATATTTTTTTACTTTTTAAAACTAATTGATATTTTACATACCATATGGATTATTACGACAAAATATGTTATGTAAAAAATATTTGTCATACAAAAAAAGAGTCGTGGTGTGTATGTCGTAGTTGTGGAAATAAAAGTCCTTCTTGAGTGTGATCATTTATCGAGCTTGTTAACGACTGACAGATAATGGGGTAGTCACGTACTATTATACATTTCATAAAAGATTTACATAACTACCCTCTAATCATAACTTACATATATAACAACTCCATACTTCAGTCGTCGAAGCGAAGCCGAAGCGACCACACGTATCCTGATGATGCCACGTGAAGTGGCGAAACGCGTCGAGACAAATTATTGAATGTTGGTGGAGGTTATTTTCCTTCATCGACCTAATGTAGCGGGAATTATAAGCAAAATAATTTCCTTTAACTCCATACTTGTTTTAGCACCTTTATTGGTCTTAGATGGACTGTGATGTTATGGTCGAACAAATGCGCAATATTTCAAAGAGAAAGGGAGATAGTAGTCTCAAGTTGTTTTGCAGACCGTACTTACTTATATTCTTGGTTTCAGGAACTAGTGCCTCTCGACATCCGCCATTTATTTTCCATCAGCAATACTGAACTAAGGGAAGCCCTTAATATAAATGGTACATACATCGTTTTATAATACAAATCACTTTTTTACTATTACATTACTTTATTTTTGTATGTATGTATACCGATGATTGTTGTTGTTGTATGTATACCGATGACACACACACACACACACACACAACTTTAAATGTGGGAGTTTCCCGTGCCCCACCCTCCTGTATATATTATAAGTATGTCGCTTAGCAACCAACCGTCTATTTTACTGAAAAATGAAAAAACTTTCTTTTTTTAGAAGAGGAAAAGAAAGACAAGAAGAAATGTCGAAGTCTAAAATCTTTTTAAATACGTATTTTCAGCTTGTAGAGGCAACCGCTACAAAGGTTTTATATGCCTGTAACTGGGGGGCGACTCAGGCATATCCGAAGTTTCGTGATACGGCCGTCACCTCTGTAGCTTACGTGAATTTTGACTTATAACCCTGTAACAAATCCTGTCAAATATCCATAAAATAAGCCTATATTGTGTGGCCTATCCGTCGTGACGTCGCTGTCAAATCCTTAACTTCGTGAATGATTACGTAAGTGTTCCTGAGTAGGAAACGTCCGTATTTTCGTCCGAAATGCGCCTGAGTAGCCCCCCTGAAATGGTAGTTTGATCGCTTATAAACATAGTTAAAAAGAGACGCGAATAATTTCAGTTTTAAAAGCATCAATTTTCATTATTGTTTTGTGAGTTGTCAGCCATCAACGTTGATGACGGTAGGCCACATCAGACCCAATTATGGTAAAAGGTTTTTAATTTTATCCATTGGTTCTCAAAGTAATAATAGTTCGATGCAGATGCTCTTGTTTTACTGTTTTTAATTGCCATTGTCAATTTTAATACCTCAATTTATTCGTCGCGCAAAATAGTCAATTTATATTTATTAAATAAAACGGTGATTTTCTGATTGACCGTTTGTGAACATTTTTACACAATAGATATATTTCTTCTTCTTTATTAATGGCCTCAGATGTCTAATGAAGACAATTCTGCCAATGTCAAGTATTTGGGCAAAAACCCAATTAGAGATTACAAAATTTTAATTCACATCATATCAAAAAAATCCAAGTAAAAAATTCCTCGTTTGATAAATAACTTGAAACTAAAAGTCTACATATATATCAATGATTCAAAATTATTACAATAATGACGCTTTAGTTTAAGGACAGAGCAACGTTGTGTGAATTGTAAAATTAAAAAAAAAACAACAATTAAAAATATATACGTAATAATTAGATATAATTTTGATTCTATAAATGGCGTAGGGAACGAAAATTAAACAGTTGAATTGCGAAATTCGTCGCCGAGCACACAAATGGGTCCTTCACAAATGATTTTCTGCCGCAGAATTCGGGACAATATTATTTTTGTATGAACATTTCAATTGTTTAATTTGGTTATTAATTTATATTCCATTGTTGAAGACTTGAGTCGCTCTAATAATATTGGCCATAGAAAATTTTTCTTTGCTTTTTATAAACGAATGCAATTGTCGTTTTTGAAATTACGATTGTCTGTTACGTCAATGAGAATTTGAAAAACTGTTATATTTGTCATAATTTTATATCTAATTAAGTATTTATAGCTTAAAAAAACTAATTTAACACTAGATTTACCAGCTTAAATATACCTATTTCTACCAAACCCAAAAGAGTATATATTTGATACAAATATATATAAAATAATATAAAATTCATAAAACTAATTCTTCTGTTATAAATTAAAGAATATTAGAAGAATTAAATAAAATGTTACACGCAGTAGGAATTTGAATTTAATCTTGCAAGACCAGTCATTTTGACTGCTCTGGTAAATCTAGTGTTAAAAGAGCACGTGGTTTACTATCGCATTCATTTGGAATAATTTAACAGAATAACAACAAATAGTTTTATTACGTTGTAATTAAAACAAAAGAAATATGTTTACATTCACTTGTTATTATTCAAATTCATTTATTTGTCATACATTTATTTTACAAATTGTGTATGGCATCCAAATTATTATTTTTATTACGCAACAATTAAAATTTACTACAATAATTAAATAGATTTTATGATTTTTAAATGACAATTAATAATCGTAGTTTTTTGTAAAACATTGGTAAAACAGAAAAGAAAACTGAAAAAAAAAACACAAGAAGAAATCATAATCTAATGTTAGTAGGTACATTCTTGCTTTTTTTTAAGGAGCATTTTTAAAGATGTACCTAATAATACTAATGTAAATAAAGCTAGTACCTAAGTATATAAAACATCCATTCAAGCACACACAATCATCTCAAAGTTGCAATGATGATAAAATCCTTTTAAAAGCTAGAATTAATACTAAGATTAAAATTCTCATTTTATACACTAATAAAATTAATATCTTTCCCGGAATCCTTTTTATTCCTTTGTGAGTTTAGCGACAAAGGCAGTGGGACGAGATATTGCGTCGTATTTTTTTTATTCTAATACCTAATATGAAGAGGATTTTAATTCATTCATTTCTTTATAATATACTAGCTTTTACCCGCGGCTTTGCTCGCATTTAAGTCATTAAATAAGTATCAGAGATCATTTCCAGAGAAATGAATCAATATGATTCCAAACAGCTGAAACTATAGTAAAAAAAATATTTTTTTAATAAAAAGTATCCTATGTTACTTGTAGTTCCTCCAAAAATATGTGTACAAAGTTTCATGATGATTGGTTAAGAAGTTGTTGAGTGAAAAAGTTACAAACAAACTCACATTCACATTTATAACATTAGTAGGGATATATTTATAAAACCGTAAAATACTAATAAATAAATATATTTACATTAATATCCCCATAAATATAGTTTATATTATATATTTTGTATTATTTAAAAGTTGCGTATTTGATTGTATTTTGCTAAACACGGCCGCCATTTTGAATTTTGGAAAAGAAGAAACAACAGCCGTGTCGTAAATGGTCGTTCGGTCATTGCCAATATTTAAGACTAGCTGTTGCCTCTGACTTCGTTCGCCTAGTAACGAAGATATAAAGTACTATGAAGTTTAATATTGTTTCATGTTTCAACGACGCCTGCCTTTTATGGCAATTTTAAAAACAACCTTGGTTTTAGTAAGGTACCTTATATTTTCCTGTAATTTATATAGCTTATATTGATCAGTGATAATGTATCATTCAAATGGTGAAAGAATTTTTGAAATCGGTCCAGTAGTTTTTGAGCCAATTCGTTAAACATACACAAATACAAATCTTTCCTCTTTATAATATTAGTATAGATTATTATGACATTAGTATGTAAGTAGACAATGCCAGTATACAGCATCTAAATCAAATTATTGATAATTTATTTTATTTATAATTATTTTGACGAGTAAAAGCGCTCTATTGGAGCCCAATTGATAAAAGTAAATAAATAAATAAAAAATTAGAAACAAAAGAAGCGTTGACTTTAACCATAATTTTATTTAATATTTATATCAAAGGATGCTGTATTATTTTTGATAATGTTTATCTTAAATGTTAAATATTATATATATTATCAAGTAACTCGGTTACCCCATAAAATGATTACGCGGTCGAGTGGAATAACTTTATCATGTGACGCTAATACGTAACTTAAGCTGTTTTTAAATATTTACATATCACTAAACAGCTGAAACTATAGTCAATTGGAAACTATAGTAAAAATATATATATTAAAAAAAGCATCCTATATTACTTCTAGTACCTTCAAAAATATGTGTACAAAGTTTCATGATGATTGGTTAAGTAGTTGTTGCATGAAAACGTAACAAACAAACTCACATTCACATTTATATAGTAGCGAGGAAGGAGGGATAACTGTTGACAGTTACATTCTATAGTTACTTATAAAAGCTATATCATAACTAGGTATACACATAAATTCAGAAAACGTAAATTAACACTAGATTTACCAGAAAATAACTGGTCTTGCAAGATCAAATAAAAATTCTTACTGCATCTAACATTTTCTTTAATTATTTTAATCTTCTTTAATCTATAACAGAAGAATTAGTTTTATGAACTTTATATTATTTTATATATATTTGTAACAAATATATCCTTTTTTTGGTTTTGGTAGAAATAGGTATATTTAAGCTGGCAAATCTAGTGTCAATAATTCCAAGACCTTTTTTTTGTGAATATTTTTATACAATTTTTTTAAAACTTAAACACGCAGTGGAGGCGATTGATGCCTGCAGACTTTTATATCTACTTAGTAACTGTCGTCTTCGTAATAAATCTTTATTTTTTGAAACTTGAAATATAAAGGTCATATGACATATACAGAGGCTATTGGGACACCATGTATAAGAACTTGTAGATATTAATTGAGAACCCACATTTCTCCTTTACACACATATTATACATTTAAGTCATGTCTTAGCCTTAATATTAAAGTTTTGACATTTTGTGGTCAGAAGATGACATAGGGCTGACATATTTACGGTTTGCCATTTACAGATTTTAGCGTATTTCGGGCTTAGAATAATAATAATGTGTGGATTAAATTTTACATTAATGCATTTTACATCATTTGACCCGTTGCCATTTCGGTTGGTAGACGAATATATCCGTCTTCTTAATGTTGAAAGTATATTACAATAAACGTTTTCTTTATTAGTTATTATTCGTGTTGATGATAGGAACATTAGCACGGCTTTTTTTTAATTTTATTTATTTATTTTCTACAGCTTCCGACCGATCACTCAGATGCGAGAAATAGCCACCTCCTCTATGCCTGTTTAAATTAAGAATAATTCTTGTATTCGTATCACTGACTATCACATTTCCATGGACTGATATATTTCAGGTTTACTAGTTACGAAATTTTAAAATCAACTTTTATTACAGTAATACCCCGCATTATGCGAAAGAGTGCGTATAAACATAATGTAGTCATCAACTTCTCTAAAGTCGCGGGAATTTCAGTTTTTTCCGGAACGTATCACTCGCGTAAAGCGGGGCATTACTGTATTATCTAGAACTATCAGATTTAACCACTTAACATATATTTAATGTCTGTGAAACGTCCACGGTTAAAAGTTAATGTTTAAAATACCGGTCATTTGACCTGTATCAACTTGAAAATGTATTGAAATAAAATATGTATTGTTGCAGTCATCTGACCCATTAACATTTCTGGATTAATGCCAATTGTGTGTCTCTCAATTCGGAAGCATACCTTCGCATGGGACATCTTTCCTTTATTACTTTTAGTTGTATCGAGTTAATAATAAAACTTATAGTTAAAACAATATCGAAAGTTATTTTATCCCCATAAACTTCTCCATACACAATTTTATAAACATATATAATAAATTTTTTACTTCATAGGTACTTTTATAAATAATGTATATGTTTTGATATTATAAGATAGTATGATGTAAGTAAATAGGTGCTATCAGTGTATGTGTTGAGATCCGCTATCGTGGACCCCCATTTTCATTTCATGGACCCCCAAATTTTTTTTCGCTGACGTAGACCCCTAGCGGTCGATATAGACCACTTTGGGAATCACTGATCTATACTAATATATAAAGAGAAAACATTTGATTGTTTGTTTGCATTGAATAGGCTCCGAAACTACTGGACCGATTTGAAAAATTCTTTTACCATTAGAATCGTACATTATCTCTGATTAACATAGGCTATAGAATATCTTCAAAAACGTTAGGGATCCGTATGAAAACTTCGATAATGTAAGCCAAAGTGTAAAGAAAAAATCATTAATTGCGTACGATGCGGAAATTATTGACAACAGAGCAAAGTGATGTACAACAGTTTTATAGAGGACACCAATATCTACAAAATATTCTAACTATTATTTATTATAAATATTGTCTAAAATTGCTTCAAATCTCTAATGAAAACAATTTGTAGTGTGTAAAACAGATCACGTCTGAAATGAAAGTTGTGGACTATAGATATTTAGTTGAACTAAGCTATGATCTGAAACTATACTATACCGCGTCTCTTTACATAAACAATAATAATACAGTATTTAATTTGTAATATGCAGTAAACTATTCTTAATAATTCTGTCAAAGTCGAATAAAAAATTATAAAATTCTCATACATAGATAAACCTTCATGTCAAAAATAAAATCAATAATCTACCTATCTATACATATAAAACTCAAAGGTGACTGACTGACTGACTGACTTAGTGATCTATCAACGCACAGCCCAAACCACTGGACGGATCGGGCTGAAATTTGGCATGCAGGTAGATGTTATGACGTAGGCATCCGCTAAGAAAGGATTTTGATCAATTCCACCCCTAAGGGGATAAAATGGGGAATGAAAGTTTGTATAAATCTTATTAGATTTTCGACTAATTGAACTGAAATTAAAAATTGACAGTTATGTGGTTAGTAACTGGAGCAAGTTTTCAATTATGACCCACGACAGGAATGATGATAACTACTTAACACACGTTAAACAAAAGTAAAGCCACACAAACTAAACCTAATTAATAATAATACTTCTTAACGCGAGCGAAGCCGCTGGCAAAAGCTAGTTGAATTATAAATAGAAATCAAAAAACAAAATATCAATACGTTTGCCTATAAATACATAATAAATGGTTCTAATGTATCATTTTATTTTTGAAATAGATCACTTTGTGATATTTTTATACACAGGATTACTGTACCACGCATTTATTAGAAAATATTCCACTTTTCATCTCATATCGCCGTATAGTCGTTCACGCGTCTTTTGTGAAGTAGGCATTTAAATTTAAACTTATGTTAATATAAAAATAATCCCTACTAATATTATAAATGTGAATGTGAGTTTGTTTGTTACGTTTTCACGCAACAACTACTTAACCGATCATCATGAAACTATGTATACATATTTTTGGAGGTACTAGAAGTAACATAGGATACTTTTTATTAAAAAAAAAATATTTTTTACTATAGTTTCCAATTGACTATATAGTTTCAGCTGTTTGGAATCATATTGATTTATTTCTATTGAAATGTGCTCTGATACTTATTTAATGAGTTAAATACGAGCGAAGTCGCGGGTAAAAGCTAGTATTGTATAAAAATAATCAAAGGTTTATAAAGGTTATAGATCTATATTTAATATAAAAAAAATTATTATTTAAATAGTTATTTTTTCTTGATAAAATTTCAAAGCACGAACGGCTTAGGAAATGAGAAACCTCAGGCGAGACTCGACTTCTTTCATTATAAACAGGAAAATGCACGGAAATCTAACAGGCTTACATAATTTATATCATTTTTTTTAAATAGTAGCACATGATGCCTCCACTATTTTGACTGAAAAAGACGAATTTCGAGGACAGTATGGTCCTAAAACGTGAAATGACATGAAATGAAAATAGTTTATTAGCATAGGCACTAAAGGCGTGCACTTGCTCATCGTTAGACTCTATCGTGACTTCGGAAAGGCGTATGACGAGAAGAATACCACAAGAAACTCATCAATCATGGCCTGTACATAAAATAATAATAATAAAAAAATACTGAATTTTAACTCAGAAAAAAAGTAAATAACAATTTATAAATCAGATTGCACAGTGGTTACAATAAATGTCAAATTAACAACATATATGTATATAAAATACATGTATATGTCCTATAATATGTATATAAAATTTATAGCTACCTATACAACATTAAATTCAGTCGAAAAAAATCCTTCTAGTGACTAGTTTATTTGACGGGTGGTACTACCACGAATCGAAGAACTGGGTCACCAATAACCATCATCAAGCCAATCCTTTGTTTAACTAAAAAATAATACATTTGTTGGAAATCTATATATTTATTTGTGTGATTAAAACTTATTAGAAAGAAGCTGGAGGAATTCTTAGCTTCAACAATCTAAAAATTGTTCTTGCAGACAATAATATGTGTGTGTTCTTTTGAGTACCAGCAGTTGAAGGTGGCATTAAATAAAGACAAGGTTCTCGTGTGAGCTCGTGAGGTCATTGAACTTGTTTATTTTGATTCAGCTTATATACTAAAATAATACAAAGCGAACACTATTAAATTTAACTGCTATTGTCATTGTTCTAATGTTACATTAATCATTATACTTTATTGTTATTATCGAAGGTGTTATGATGTCGGCATCCATTAACGTATGAGGTTTCAAACTAATGATCTTAAATCTAATATTACGTCTGTTGACATAACATAACTAGACTTAATAGATAAAAGACACATGGTCTATAGTCAGTGTTTTTTAAAGAAGAAAGAAGGGCGCCAAAGCGATCGCATGAATAAAAAACATTAATAACAAAAAATAATAAGTGAACGTTGTAATATCTTGTTCGGGAATCTTTAAGATATCGCGTGCGATAGTTGGTGTGTTTTAACAATTTATAATAACAATTTTATTTCAAGTATTATGAGAACTTTTATTGGTTGTAAAAACGTATTAAAAACGCGGTGATTAAGGGACACTAAGGGACATTAAGGGGATGTATACATACAACGCATTTCAACCTTTTCCTTTTTTGTCTTTAGTGCCTATTTTCATTTAATTTCATTTCAACTGAATCACCCTCTACAACCCTGCAGAGGCGGCTCTAGCCCATGTAGCGCACGTCTGCAATCAATACCCCGACGCCCTCTAACGATCAAAATCCTTTTAAGGTTGATTTCAGTCGAAACAAAAGTAACTGTTGTGTAAAGCTGCAGAGTAGAAGAGCGTGTTCCAATGGCTACTGAACATGAGTTAGACTCCGTAAGAGTACTTCACCAAATCGTTAGAGAAATATATTCAATTAATTTTTATTATATTATTAATTTCTGCAAGATGGTTGATCGGCGGCTCCCTCTCCTTTAATTTTAAGTTTTGTAGATTTAGGTAAGGCACTACGGGACTGATATGTCTAGGCAGATAAAAGCCCCAAATTAAAAATAAATTAAAAAAAAACTTCTTTCACCATAGACTTACTATATATATATATATAGACTTACATTATTATAATAATATAGTTACGTTTATAATATATTATTATTATTATTATTGCAAAATAACGAAAACAATTTATTTTAAGACCCGTCAGATAGAATTTTAGCTAAACATCAGGCGAAATGCAGCGCTCGGACGTTATCCCGCATGTGGAAAATTGTAATATTTTTCAAGATTCGATTTACAATAATTTCACATAAAATTTTATACGTTCGAACAAAGTTTGCTGACAACGGATTTATATAATACTAGAACTTTTGAACTTGATTTAATCTATGATATTATTACTATGTAAATAATATGTATGTATATATTATTATTTATTATTTTATGTAATGTATGTATTGTGTATATTTAGTTATTATTTTTCTTTTCATTGTACCAAATATCACCGCTCACATCGACAAAGGTTAGCTGGTAGATAATGCCGATGGCATTAAGCTCGCCTATGCATAAAAAAAATATTACTGTTTTTTTTTTGCAATAAAGAATTTATTTATTTATTTATTTATTACTATAATATATGTATTGGACAATATATATGTATGTATATTGTATATTGCCGGCTCCTATTAACGAACTTAAAACTAACATAAATAGACGTCTTAGGAGGTGGTTTTTTTTTCAGGACCTTTTTTTGAAAAACTTGTCTATGTAAAAGTCCATAGCCTGCTAGTTTTTTTTGAACTATATACCTAGATCCATAGATTTAAATTCCATACTGATAATGATTGATACTTACATTGATGTTTTATATAGTTTTATAGCTCGTAATAATATTAAATTTATTTATTGTAGACTTAGTTAGGTTAGCTGGTAGAGAATGCTAAATTGTGCCATATTTTTGAAGTGCAATAAAGAATTTTTATTATTGTTAGTTAATTGCTGATTAATATCTGAAAAATTATCCGGGACGAACGCGTCTGAGATTGCCTGTATCCAAAGAGGAAGAAGTAATCTCTTATTGGACTGTTGTCCAATTGCTTGACATTAGTAGAATTGACATATGAAGCTATTTAAGTAAAAAAAAAGAATACTTCAGTATGATTTTCTATTAAAACAGTTTCAAAATATAATTCTCCATCTCATGAAACAAAAATGAACATTTTCTTAATGATTTCTGAACAACGAAGGATCTACACAAACAAATTATGCATAATAGCAACTTTAAATCACTCTCCTGTAAAATTACGCTTTTGTAGATACTACCATGTTACTACGAGCTTATCATTATCATAATTATCATAATACTATCTATAATATATATATAAATGGCACCGATTTTAAATTCAACTGAATACTTGTCAAATATTTATAACTACTTTGTAGAGTTCAGTGAAAAAAACAGTGAAAATAAAACTGCGACGTTTCAGTTTTAAGTGAAACATAGAAAGCTACTTCACTTCCTTCTTGCTTTCTTCTTTCTATATTTCACATGTTATATTTCTGTACTATGAAATTTACAATGATTTGTTCTATTCATAATCTTTTTCGCGTTTGTTTGAACATATATCGTTTTAACATAGTTTTTTCTCGATACTGGATTTAGACCCCCTGTTACGGCCATGTTTTCACATTTATATATATAGATGTTTATTTATTATATAATATCACCCGCTCACACACCAAAAAGGTTGGTCGCTAAGAAGAAAAATACTGTCAAGACCAAAACTTCAAAATAGACGTCAAATCCGTGAAAAGAAAAATTATATATGAATTCCGCAAGATATGCAAATACAGTCCACTTATATATCCCGCTTTCTAATAGAATACACCGCGAGCACCTCCTTTAAAAAAATAGGATAAATGTGAATAATTTGTACTAAACGCGTTGTACGGGGTAATACAAGCGCGTTATACAAGAAACCCGTACAACGCGTTTGTCTATAACGCGGAACCAATCTACCGCGTTATATGCAATCTCTTTCTTATAATCTAAGCACACACATCCGCTTCCATTCGCAACCAACATCCGAGTCCTTATTCGAACGTCCCTCGCGTTCCTCTTTTTTTTCATCCCAAATTCAAATTTACAGTTTTCTTTATAAAAATATATATACATACTATTAACATCGCCGTCGCAACCTCTTTTCTGTCGACTACACCTAACAATAAATATATTAACATGAGACTCAATGAAAGCGATTGTTATCAATTTTCCTTCGCATCTTTTTGAGTCTCACTGTTGTCTGAAATATTGAATCAGAAATTGAATTTAAAAAAAAGTAATTCTAAATTTAAATAAAACATTAGCAGCATTGTCTCTAAAAGCTATTTAAATAAAGAAGAATAAAAAGAATAATTGCATGCATGACTGTCTCATAGGCTATGTTTGTTAGTTCAGTTTGTTTTGTATGAAATACAAGTATCGCCTTTGCTTTCCCGCCTTCTTAAAAAAACCTCTTTCTCTATTTATGTCGAGATCTGATAAAGAACCTGGAAGAAAAATCCTTTGACGATTTATTTCAACATTAAACTTCTGTTTTAAAGATAATATTTTCAATTTAAAATATGTTTTACTTTAATAGTTGCGGATAATTTTTTTAAGTCTCGAGAAATGACGTAATTGGTTTAATATCAGAACAACGCAAACATAACGAAAACTCGCAACTTCTATAATATCAATTTATTGGCCAAATAGTATCTCTAAAAGTCAATTGAAAGCCTCAAATGAGGTTCACGCGAGTTATACATGAATTTAAGATGCGCCCTCGAAAATAGATGCGGTAAAAGTAATTTGTCTGAGACATAATCAGTAATTTTATTATGTACACACGTAGAGAATAATCAGAGAACTTGCAGTTTGGTTTTAAAATGGATGCGGCATTTATTGCAAAAAAAAAGTTTATATTTACGTTCTATATTAGTGGCGATCATTTACAAGCTGAAAATACTTATTTAAGTATATATTACGTTTTTGCAATGGCGTAGTGAGCTTAACTCGTACCTGGGAGAAAACACCTTTTTTGCCCCAAATTTTGCCCGCAAATTAATAAATAAATACAGTAAAATAAATGAAATCATAGACTCAACTCTGGCATTAAATTTTAAATATAGTATATGTTAAGGTCCTTTCATTCGGTGCACAGGAATCAGTGCCAAAGAGTGTTGAGGTTTAAATATCATTTATTTGTTATTATGCTATGGCGTTATATGTTGACTGACGCGTGCGTTTATATATACCTCGAGTGACGTGAAGAACGTAGCGTTTCAGCACGTTCTGTACGTGGCCCAGAAATAAATTATAATAAAAAATAAAAATTATCCAGCAATTTTTTGTTTTGCAGACCAGACCACCTTTGACCCTCCTTCACTAAGATACCACTGGGTTTTTGACGTTTATTCTATCAGTATAATTCTTCTTGTTTTTGTTTTCTTTTTATTGTTTTTTTTTTATTGCTTTTGGTAATGAGCTCAATTTATAAATCCAATACATATACAAATATAAATGAAATAAATTTATTAATTTAATAATTATCAATTTGATTTAGCTGCTGTATACTGGCATTGTCCATACATACTAATGTATCACAATAATATATTATAAATCTAGAATGTAGAAGAAATAGCTGCTGTGTAAGGGCATTGCCATCCTATTATATACCTAGAGGTAAACATAAAATGACATTATGTCCAAGCTTTTTTATCAAATAGATATTCATCTAACGTGTAATATGATTTTTTTAAATAAGTTTACTTCAT
>JAPWLS010000807.1:0-25652 GCA_028551675.1 Tineola bisselliella | reverse complement strand
ATAACAAACTTAGTTTTTTTTGTTGTTTTGTGCTAAATATTTAATGAGATATGAATTTTTGAAAACGTTTCTTCAATTCAAAAATCACCCCTTCTAACTTTATATTGAAAAGAAATGGTTCCAACTCAAAAATTCCCTAACTCTCAATATATTGAAAAGAATAAAAATTTACACATATATGTATCTTTTTTTACACGGAACTAATAAAATTTCAGCCAAATCATCATTCATCCATTTATTAGTGATATAAGTATGTACAATACAATTTGTTTAGGTATACCGGCGTCAGTGCGGCCGAAGGCATGGTTGTATTTATGCGGCGGTCAATTGCTGATGAATAAGCATCCATCGGAATATGAGGCGCTGCTGCAAGCCCCGGGCGACCCCAAATGCATGGAGGACATCAAGAAGGACCTGCACAGACAATTTCCATACCACGAGATGTTCATACGGGAGGAGGGGCCCGGGTGAGTTCACTTGCTATTTGTATTATAACATGTTAGTCGAGTTGAAATTATATATAATAATATATCTCTCTCTTTCTCTGGGAAGGAGAAAAAGCCCGCTGGAAGATAAGTAGTCCCTCAGGTACCATTCTTCCATCCACTCCCCCCTGGTAACCCTCCATATCTCTCAATCCTTGACGCTTCAGTTGGGCCAGTTGCTTCATGACTGTTTCCGACTTTTATTCTCGCTGATTAGTACACACATAAAATATAACTGAAATTACAATAGCTATATTTGACATATGCAATTAAAATGTAATGTTTCATATATTTGCACAGGTGTTTTTTCCCCCGCCAAATGTGATCAATACAAAGGGGCATATGGTTTAAATATCTATGTACAATACAATGTGTTATTTATTAAAATTGTATATTAGAGGTATCATTAATCGATAGTTTTTTTTACATACAGATTAGGTTTGATGTCTAGTCCAAAATTTTTATATTGTAATATTTATTAGGTATATTGTTTTTCAAAAGTAGGTATCTATTTGGATGTTGTTATTTTCTTGACAGTACAGGTGAATAATAAATATTCAATTTCAGGCAACAAGAATTATTCAGCGTTCTAAAAGCCTATTCAGTGCTGAACCCAAGAGTCGGTTACTTCCAAGCGCAAGCTCCCGTCGCAGCCTTCCTCCTGATGCATATGCCAGCCGTGCAAGCCTTCTGGTGTCTGGTCTCCATATCCGATAAGTACCTTAATGGGTACTATAACCCTGGACTTGAGGTTAGTACTATATGTTTACCCTTAGGTATACAATAGGATGACAATGCCCCTATACAGCAGCTATTCTTCTACATCATAGTAGATTTATTATATATTATTATGACATTAGTATGTAAGTGGACAATGCCAGTGTACAGCAGCTAAATCAAATTGATAATTAATAAATTCATTTCATTTATATCTATATTTGTATTGACGAGCAAAAGCGCTCTATTGAAGCCCAATTACTTAAAATGAATAAATTAAAAAAAAAATTGAAGCCGGAATAGTGGAGTGAGTATCTTTTGAATCTATTGTTGTTGTTTTTTTGATTCCAGGTGTTACAACGCGACGGTGATATACTGCACGCGTTGCTACGCAGGACCTCGCCGGCGGTTTACAGGCACTTGCATAAGCATAAGGTGGAGCCGGTGTTGTATGCAACGGAATGGTTCCTCTGCGCTCTGACACGCACGTTGCCGTGGGACACGCTGCTCAGAGTGTGGGACTGCTTCCTGTGCGAGGGCGTTAAGGTTAATACTATAATAATACGACTACCTAACATCCACACTAAAAATTTACAACAACACCAAACACTTATCACTCACACAGTTACATAAATACTACATATGCATTCTTATAAGAAAAGTCGTATTCAATCAAATTAATACAAAAATTAAATTTAACACAAACGATTAAATATGAACGATTAAACGGTTGAAAAACGACGAAAATTAAATTTAACATTTAAACGGAGTAAAGACCAGATAAAAATCTTAGGAGCTAGAACTAGCTATGGAAAAAGAAGTGTTATGGTGGAAGGAGCGCAGTTCCATAATCAATTGCCGCTTAACATAACTAATATTAGAAATATTATTAAATTTAAATATGAATTAAAAAAACATATAATGGGTTTGAGTGCCTTGTGATGGTGTTGTCAGTATACTACGTACGATATGTTTATTTATAATAATAATTATTATTTTTATCTCAATTAAGTGGATTTTTTGTAATTCTTTTTGAGCAAATAAATGTCTTAAACCTTTGAATATATCACTAGGGTCATATTGGCATAGCTGGAACGTACATTTTTTAAATTGTTTCTGAGCAACTTTCAATCACATTACGATTTTTTTATACACCTGAAATAAATATTTACTTAGCATGTAATATCGTATTTATTTATTCGTTATTGGTTAATAACTTTTAAAAAACCATTTGTAAACTTTTGAAAATTCTTAGGTGTTATTCAAAGCGGCTTTGGTAATCCTGTCTGGCTCACTGGGCTCAGCCAAGGATCGCAAGCGTGCGAGTGGTTTGTGTGAGACGCTGGAGATATTGAGGCATCCTCCCGAAGCCATTCTGACGGAGGAGTACCTCATGTATCATATGCAAAGATTGAATCTCTCCGAGGAGGACTTCGAGTACGAACATCAACGACAGACCGCAAAGAGAAGAGCTATTTCTTCGCGTTTGTGAGTAATTATATAGTTTTATATAGTAGCTGTTTTGTTCAACCCCTTGACATACAATGACGTCTCTAGGACATGTTCTTCATGTGCTTTGGTGGATTTTGATGTGTATTCGCGTATTTTATTCGTATGCTAAGGGGTTAACAATTACCTTTTTTCCTATTTATTTAGTACATACTACGCCATTGACCATCCACTGTAAAATAATCATCTGTCGTCTGTGATATGCCATTTGAAATGCCTCCAGCTAACTATATACTATTAGTTCATAAAAGTAATTCGATAGTAAGCCGAAAAAGGTCGTATTAAATTAGTTATTTAATTTTCAGGGAAAGCTGATTAAGCGGCCACTCCCACAGGCGCTATTCAAAGAATAGTGCCAGGAACATTTTCAATACGCTCTAAGCGTAGGGACTCAGGCACTGGGTGTGTTCAAATTGTGTGATATATAGTGAAAAATACTGGACCAATTTGTGCGGATATTCATAATAATTAATATATATATGTGTGTGTGTGTGTTCGTAGTAGGTTTATTAATATTAAAGAGCTACTTTTTTATATATGTTTTGTTATATCAACTTGTGTTAGGGGCAGCAATCGATGCGAACCTATCGGTCACGCGCAGAACTAAAAACGTTACATTAAAAAAACACGAATTTGTGATTTATTTTAAAATCGGATCTTTAGCATCTGTATTGGAAATCCACAGTAAGAATCTTCATTATGACTGGGTCTTTGAGTGTGTAATATTTTTATGCAAGCGTACAAAATGATTACGTGAAACGGCTCGATTGATAGTCTGACTTGATTTGTGTAATATATATGCCGATTGAAGGAAATTGGTACATGTGAGTCGCGCCTTCTATTTCAGTCCTGGGTCTGTATTTATGAGACAGGTTCTGACTCAATTCTATGGCAGAAATATGGTTGACTGTACTAAGATATGTTTGTCTCTCTTTCTCGTTGTATAATAATGTATCTGTGTGAAAGGGATAGGTAAATGATTTCAAATGTTAAAAACTATATTATTGTTCTAACGTGTGTGAATGTCGAGTTAAAAAATTGATTTTTTTTGCAGTGTCTTTGCATATAAGTTTTTAAAAAAATATATTTTTGTATGTTCTATGAGGCAAGTTAATTAGAATATATGTTTTTTTCTATTTTAAGTAAATTTATTTTATAGAAAATAAATTTGAGATTAATATGTGTAAAATCTTTAAAATTACTTTTTTTTGTAAATTTTTCAAAGTTGTCTCTTTGGTTCCTTTTACATTTCGAATTATAAATTATTATTTATGTATTTAATAAAATAATAATAATATTGTTCATGGCAACATTCTACTTAGGCTGGCAACACTGCCTTTAAAAAACGAATTTTTATTATTATGATTGAATTGTATTCCCTGATAACCTGTAGAGTATTTATTTTTGTTAAGTTTTAGTTAAAGTTTATTTATTTATTGCTTCCGTAATTCATTGGTATATTATTGTGTGGTGGGGATGGTGAACCGATGTCACGTGTTTTTGGGACTCGATACTTGAGAATTAGTGTGGTTTTAGGTTCACTATCTGTGGATGCGTGTCGCAATAGGGCGTACTATTTGATAAAAATGCTGGTGTTTACATAGCTAAGGTTCGTTGTATGAAAACTTTGGGAGCGATTGTATTTTAACATAAGTTTAATTGTAACATTGTAGCTGTTAAGTGAGAGTGTGTATGTAACATATATATGTTTTCAAATATATATTTAAAAATTTCGTCGCGTTAGTAGAGAACTATGACAGATTCGAATTTCGTTGAATTTTTTTTTTAATTATTTTTATTTATTGTCGCGAATAGAACGCCATATTTATATAAACTAACTAAATTTTCCACTATGAAACAAGTAATATACAGTAATACCCGCTTTACGCGACCCCGTTACGCGCGGTTTCACTATAACGCGAAATTCAAATTTATTATTACGCGAAAGAGTCATAAACATAATGTAGTCATCAACTTCTCTATGGTCGCGTGAATTTCAGTTAACGCGATTTTTTCCTTAATGTATCCCTCGCGTAAAGCGGGGCATTACTGTATCTCTTTTAGTTTCTGTTTAATATGATCAAGTAAAAAGGATAGAAGATTTACTTGTTTATTAAGTATGAATAGGACTTGACTGTGAATGAATAAATATAGTTCCGTTGTTGCGATATTTTATTATTTAAAAAAAACGAAACTATTAGCTCGTAGATAATTAATAATTTGGTTTAATTTTTTGTATGTCTCTGGTTATTTGTACTAATTGAAAATGTTATGCGGTTTGACTGTGGTCGTGTTTGCGGCTTCCGAGACGTCTCGTAAAATACGCTTCAGTAAACCATATAGTGCTTTAAATTTGGGTTCAAAAATTAAATTATTGTAAAAGTACAATTATTAATAGTGTTTTATATTATGTTTAGTTTTAAGAAGTAATGTTTATTGTTAAGGTTATAAATTGTTTATTTATTGTATTGTTTTATACATTGTAATTATTAAAAAAATATGGCCGACGTGGGTAACATTCGAACATGATTTTGGGAGCTCACTGGCTTTTTGGTTCGGCTTTCAGTTATCAGTGACCTACCCGAAGTGTCAGTAAAAGGGAGGTAGGAAGAAAAATCGCCGGTAACAAATTAAAGCATTAGGCATTGTTTCCCAAGTCGGGCACCTGACTCGAGTTAGTGCTCTACCGCTAATGATACCACGAAAAGTATGGTCATTCTGAACTAAAATATATGTAGAATAAGTTTATGTAAGTTTTCTACTAAAAACAACTATATCTATATTTCATTCCTATAATTTATTCCAAGGTTCAGTATTATCAATGTAAAAAAGTTAAAAATATATGTTACTTCAAATTGATGTTTGTTGGAGGAAGGCTTTTTAAATTGACCCAAGTAACCCATACTTGAAACCAATGCGATGCCAAATCTCTCATCTGTTTTTTGACATAACTTTCTGCATATTAAACGACAAATAAAAAAACCTAGTCTTGTGAAAAGTTTGTCAATAATCTCTAAACTTTTGTTTCTGAATGGTGCATAATATATTTTTTAAGAATTGTCTGCCCTTTACTTTGTTATTTTTAAGTTTTGTATGTAAACATTTTCGTGTCTGAGCTATACACTTTTATATGACTTTTTGCTGCATTTATTCTGATTAAATTCATCCGTCAATTACAAATATAACTCATATTTGCTCAAAATATATTCGAATATTTATTATGAATATATCTCATTCCGGTTCCCGTAACATTTAAGAACATTCGATTGTCAAAGTATATTTAGTCGTTATATCGCTTGCGGGATGACGTTTAATTTGACAATTATATCGCCGTGTCCTATTGACATAGTCTGAACTAACATATTAATTTCGTGTTTTTGTGAAAATAGCTGCAAAATATTTTGTTTGTGGTAAAAAAAATATTAACATTTTCTCAATGGTTTCTGAGATACTCAAAAGTACATTGAATAATCTACTTTTAAATTTCGAATCAAAAGTTTCGTAAATACCGCCCATGTTAATAGGACCCAGCGATACCTCACGTGTTAACTGAATAACGACCAATGTGAATCCATTCTAATTGAAACTAAAATATTCATAAAAACAATAGTAAATAGTTCCTTGGTGGGGTGAAACTATGGAAACATTCCTTGTCAGACTGTATCCCAATTCATAGAATATGAATAGATACTTGTATTTTTCTACTGTCTTTTTCTATCGTAATATTGTTGTAAATAAAGAAATTATAAAGTTTTCCTTGTTTTATTTCGTTTCCCTTAATTTTAAACATACACAAAAAGCAGTGACGGAAGCATTATCTTTTCAGTATCTTTTCACATTCAACTGTTCGAGGGATAGTTTTCATACAAAAGATATATATTTTGGTTATTATTAAAAATAAAAACAAAACAAATATAAATAATATTTTATTTCATACGATCACACTCCATTTCTTCTATAAATATGCACATACCATAAGGTAAATGAATCGGAAACGAATAAAATTTCGTTAAATACAGTAGTACTTAAATCTAATACCGCTGCTTATTCCATTTTAGAACAACGGTCTCGTTCGAGTTGTGTAAAAGGAAGAACACAATACAATAACAATCTGTTATTTTGAATAGCTCATTCTCATTGGTGTTTATTCCTCATCGACAAATAGTACTTCATTGCACATTTCTAATTGGTTAATAATAAAAAGGGGCGTGTTTTTCGATTCTGAGAACTCAAACTATTAGTTTAATGTTACAAAGTGCTTATAATGAGTTGAAACAGCACCATTGTACTAAAACCGTTTAGTTATTGCAAAATTAAAAACCCTTAAATCAAACAAGTAATTGATGGTCATATTAACAATATCTACAAGCAATATTTCCATTGACATTTCATTAGTTGTCAATAAAATTCCTGACAGGCCACACTTCGCCTGTCAAGTTAGACGGCAACCATAGACAAAATATCTACATACAACAGTCGTTTTAACTATACCCATATAGTGTAGTACTATTTCCAAAACACAACAAAATATTTAAATACATATTTACCTATCTATTCATGCGCTTGAATCACTTTTAAATATTTAAGTTTTTTCGTTAATATCTTAATAATATCGTTGGCCATATCACAATATCCGCTCCGCAACTTCCCTTCGACGCAGCAGGTGTAATCTTCGACTAAATTGAGCGTCGAAAACTGCTGTTCTAGAGTTAGATTTGTGGAGAACGTGGGCAATTGTTGAAATATAGAAATAACAAATAGTAAAGTGTCTTGCAACGTTTGGTTTAGCCTGTTCAGTAATTCGCACGCCTTCACCTCCTCCTGCGGTTTCGATGTGCTTTTCTTCTTGTTCTTTTTATGTTTATCCACTTGCCCTAGTGTCATCTCGTGACATACTCCTAATATAAATATCGCTATGCCTAAATACTGAAACAAATAAGAATTAATTATAAAAGACTGCTAAATTTATGCCATTTTGTACGATCATCTTTCTGGATGGTCCTACAATCAGACTGAGCAGTCTATAGGGAATATTGAGAGCGAATTTGAGTTGTGTTAGATTCTAGACATGTTTTGATAAGTGTATTTATTTTTGTATATATTGTTGTATATATTCTAATAGTTCTTTATATTATTGTTGTATTGATAAATACAGTTGTATTTTGACAAGTCCAAGTGTTCCAATAAGAATCTACAGAGAACGTTACAAAATAGAAATAGGTTTCTTTATATATTCTCTTTCTATCTATCTTATACATGTAGTTTGGTAACTGGGATAGCCAGTAGCACAGGTTTTCGAACCTAGTACAGGGGCTCTTGCTATTTTTAAGTAACAATTTTTTTTTTACAAAATAAACTACTTTATTTTTATTTTAAGGGGAAATTCAACATAACAAATTAAGTATATATATACTTAAATTAAATTAAGTATAATTCATTCATTTTAAAAATTAAACTAATGGAATTGACTCAAGTCATTTCTTGTAATTAAGGAGAACTCATTAAGTAGTGTAATGTTTACCTCTAAATAATTGGAAACTTCTTCTAGGACCTCCCTCATGACCCACAATATGTCATTATCGGTGAGCCGTTCGTCCAGCATCTGGCGCAAGACCGTCCTGGACTGCACCACCAGCTGGTCAATGTGCTGGCACACGTTGTGCATCTCCTGCCACCTGCACAGCGCCATCTCGCCCACTATTCTTAACGTAAATAGGTATAACTCTCTATAAGGCACCTCGGATTTGATGAATACTAAAATTAATCACTATTATTATAATTCGAAATACTTATTCACTGTCACTATAACTTAAAGAGAAGTAGGCTACGCATGCCTCAGAATATAGTTATCCCTTTCTAATGATTGTTTCTTTCAGTCCAATTTCCAATCGGAATCCATTTGAAGATTGTTGTTTGTACTATATTATGTTTATTTAGTTATTATTATTTTTCTTATCATTGCACCTTGTGTATCACCACTCACACTGACAAAGGTTTTCTGTCAGACAATGACATTAAGCTAGCCTATATACCATTTTTGTGCAATAAAGAGTATTATTATTATATGTCATATATAAGAACTTAGACATAACCACTAAACAGGGTGTTCCAACTACCACCATATTGTAGTTTACACATACCTATTATTCTAGAAGGAAAAGGATCCGATAAACTAAGTCTAGGTCTCTCCGAATATTTGTGTTTACATATCTCAATGGCATTGGCGAATGTTGCAGTGCATTCCATCAATTGTGCAAAATCCTCCTTTTTTTCATCTGTAAATACATACATATATACTGTTACAATAACCCATCAAGTTACGAGTTTAGACGCGTTTATAAATAAAACGTAATATAACTAAATTTTAGAGGTAACACGTAGTGATTTCGTGAAGATAACTATTAAAACATAAATGCGTCTAGACCAGCGGTTCTCAAACTTTTTTGGCGAAGGAAAAAGCCTTAATGTAATTATAAAAAACTGATTTATATGTATTTATGAATAATACGTAATATTTAGTTAAAATATTTAGATGTAACCTTATGATCATCTCGCTTTGGTAGGTATTTTTTGCAGTATTTTAGCCCTAGGGTTCCGCGGAACACAACTTTGAGAATGGCTGGTCTAGACGAGTCTAGATCAGTCTACAAATACGCTTATTAATCAATTAAATAACTGTTTCTTCATATTTATACCCTTCGCATTCAAGAAGTGACTCTCACCATTTGATGCTGATATTCGAGCCTATTGAAAAGCATCTCAATTAATTGTTCTTTTATTAAACCCCAAAATCTTACCTAAAGGTTTTGAATCAGCTAATTGAACACACAAAGCGACAGATGACATCAGCCCATCCTTCAGTCTGAGATACGCAACCTCCTGTTCCAGAGTATCCGCCTTCATGCTATCCTCTTTAAATTGAGGCGGCTCCCAATTCAGCATTACACTAAGGTCTCGGTTGTCACTGAAAATTCAATGACACAGTTAAAATTTCATGAACTACAAATGTCAGCAGAGGGCAACCAGCTAAAGAAATCACACAGTAAGTATATTTCACAACAAATATAAATTATGTATTCTTTCATATCTTATTTTTTAAATTTTGTAACACTACAACAATTTTAAAATGGCAACACTGGTTTTCCGAGTGGTAAGTGGGTTCAGCCATCTTGTTTTTTGGTCTTCTTTTAGTAGTGTTATAATTGTTTTACACTGTACAATATTTACATGCTTAATATTTATTTAATAAAATAATTGTTTTATAATTTTAAATATCCTTTTTTCTTTGCACATTTTCCTAATGCATCCTCTCTACTGATCCTAAAGGTTAACAGGTAGTAGAACTTAATGAAATAAAGTTTTAAATAAGCAAAAGCGTCAGTGGAAAAGTGTATACTTGTAGATAGTTGATTATTTAACACGACTCACGTAGGATGCGCAGGTAACTTGCTGGTCGGCGTGTGCAGTGGCCCGGCCGGCCCTGCCATCAGGGACACTATGCACCTCTCTCGCGAGCAATACGCGCTCCAATAACAGTTCTTAATACGATCATTCCACGCTATGAGCTCCACCAGCTTATCGAATGTTCCGAACTTGTATGAAAACGTTAGATGCTCCATACACTGTGGAAGTTAACATTAGTTGAGTTAGTACTACCTTCGAGAGTCAGCACAGCGCGGCGTAGGCAACCATTGTCTACAGACATTGTAACATCCACATGCTGGAAAATTAGTTTTATACTCGTTTTACTCTCGTTAATTCAAAGTTAATCGTATGTATCACGAGTTCCCCACAAATTCTCTTTATATTTCGAACTAAATCCATACATTTTTATGCACTTGGTAACTCGAATGAAAAAATCATTGCTACGTAACAAAACGACGCATTAATTCGAGCTCATCAGAGTCAGACACTCGCCAATTCAAAGCTGCAGAGAGAAAGAGACAGAAAGATTGTAAATCTCTTAAAAAAGTTATTGAGCAGCAGCAATGTGCTTTGAAGCAAACCAGTGTAACAGAGTTCTTTCGAAAGATTAATTAATTGACATTGTTAAAGAATAGCAGTTAATAAATAATAATTGATCAACACTTAATAATGCGAAGTTTTATTTATTTTCTCTCAAGAATTTCGAACCATTTGATATTTCAAACATTCGATAATTCGTAATATTTTAAGAGTCCCTCGAGTTTCGAATTAACGAGAGTCGGCAGTATTACATAAATACTTGCATCCTTAGCCTGATGATCATGAAACCCTTTGGTGTCCGCCAGCAGCTGCAGCGCCCGTGTGAGTGCACAGGCTGGAACCAGTCTTGCAGTATGCAGCCATCCCAATGACAACAGTTGGATGTGCTTCACTTGCAAACGTTGGTATATGGTGTCTGCTGCTAAGGCATTGCCTGTAATATGATTGAGAACACTGAAGTCTACTTTTTACAGTTCTCTAAGTGTGCTAGTTATTTTTCTAAGTAGGATATATTTAGCTTAAAATATGAAAGCTTCTATAGCTGCCCATTTCTTGCAAAATATAAATTAGAAAATTTCGAAACCCAAATGGATGATTCTGAACTATATTTCTAGAATATAATACACTAAGGTCTGTGATCACCTGATCATTACTTAAATGTATTTTATTCCATTTTATGCAGCAAACATTATTTACTAATAAATAATAAAACTTTAAACATGACAACCATTATACAGTAATCAAAATAAAATAGAAATACAAGTATATACAACATATCCAGTTTAAACATTTATATTTTAATAAGTAATGATTGAAACGGTTTCTTATAAACGCTTACTGACAGTAGACAGTTGCAATGGATTAATATCGTTGGTTAAAATCACGTCAACAATTTTTCAAGCTTGTGATTGGTCTATTTTATTTTATACGACAGGCTGACATTTGAAATTTTGAACTCTACTTAGAGAATCTATGTTTGAGCGTAGTTCCTGTATACGGCATCTCACCCAAATGGGTGTACGTAAAGATAAGAACAGTCAGTAGAATATCACCAAAAATGACAAAACATATATGTACAAATATCTCTAAAGAAATGTAAGTAAATACTCACCTATCAAATGATACATAGTCATCAGTAATAACTTCACATGAAAATTTGCTGGCGATTTATGTAATACCAACTCTAATAGACAAAGTGCTTCTAATATTGGCGAGGAACTTTTTTGGTTAACACCTGGAACATAATATTAACAAGACTATAAGGAGATTCTATCCATATAAGTTTTAGCAGTGACAGAATTCAGACTGTTTTACACTAATCTATACTAATATATAAAGAGGAAACATTTGATTGTTTGTATGTATTGAATAGGCTCCGAAACTACTGGACCGATTTGAAAAATTCTTTTACCATTAGAATCGTACATTATCCCTGATGAACATAGGCTATAGAATATTTTCAAAAACGTTAGGGATCCGTATGAAAACTTCAATAATGTAACCCAAAGTGTGAAAAAAAAACATTATATTGCGTACGCTGATGACATTATTGACAATAGAGCAAAGTGATGTACTACAGTTTTATAGAGGACATCAATATTTACAAAAAAGTCTGCGATACCATATGTCTAACTATTACAGTTATGTCACAATAACTGCTTTTTCATGTTAAAATTTAAACTTCATAGTACTTTATATCTTTATTACTATGCGAACGAAGTCGCTGGCAACAGCTAGTATTATATAACTATCAAAGACGTTGACTCAGGTTATCCGAGAACAGTACTTAATTCTTACTATTTGTAGCTTACTACATATAGACAAGACGAGGATAGCTGTAACTCCTTCAAATGCCAAATTAAAAAGACAATTGAAATCACCAATACCAAACTAGAATATGTATCACGGAGTCTTACTACATGTTAAAATTTGAAAGCGCTTTAGTTGAGGACCCCAGGAATTATTAAATGTAAAATCTTTTTTTTCTAAGTTGTGCCAATTTAAAAAAGACAAGCTATGACGGGCTATGATTTACATTGTACTTAATATAGAGCTAACTCTAGCCTAACCTTTTCGTTATTCGTACAGTCTTGGGGTCCTCAACTAAAGCCAAGGTTTGGAAAGGATAAATTTAGAAAAATAAACAATGACTGACCTTTTTATTTTTTATTCAAGTCATCATATTATTATAATTAAAAACCTTATAGCATATCAAATTCAATCAGAACTTACCAGCATAAAAATAATGATGAGCAGCCAACAAAGCGTACCCATCTGCTGCACAAAACTCTGTAGCAGTACTCGTGACTAACCCGTTAGCCAACGCTCTCATGTACTGCTTGTGCATCCTTATTCCGAGGTCCACCGCTTCAGCTGCCGAGAACGGAGCCCCACATATTCTCCATGCACCTATACAAGATAAATGGCGTTGTATGTCATCAGCCTGCCAAATTAAAAAGTTTATTAAATTAATATTCCAAAAGGAAATAACCATACAATCACAATAAGCTGTATAAACATTTTAAAAAATCTTCTGACCAAACATTTTATCTCAAAACAAAATATCTCTTAATTCTACTATTTATTTAATTCACTTATAACTTTTCTTTATAAATATGTATGAATTTAAGTATATATTATTATTTATTTTATGTAATGTATGTATTGTGTAGATTTAGTTATTTTATATTCATTGCACCAAATATCGCCGCTCACCATGACAAAGGTTAGCTGGTAGATAATGCTGACGCCATTAAGCTCGCCTATGTGAAAGATTTTTTTTTATAATAGACAGTTGATAACATACATTTGTTTCAAAATCAGATATTATATTTTTTTGTTGTCCTTACCCCGACACAGGGTGTCCTACTTTCTGGTCAAAGCATTACATGTAAATGTTTAGATAGGTAAGTTGTTTAAACACAAACCTTATCAGGTTCACTCTTCTCATCAAAACCTAAACAAGTGAGAAACGCCCGGCAGTGCTCCTCCCTTTCCTTCTGCGGAATAACACTAAGATACCCTCTCAAATCAGGTATTGCACAATACTTGTGTGCAAATACCATCAAATATTGTACACATAAAGAAACCCCATTTCCTAACAGACTTGTATCATCACCATTGAGCACCAAACGCTTCCACAATTCCAATCTAGCTAAATAAGGACCTCTCAAACGCTTCCCATTCGGCATTCCTTCAATCAACTGACCAATGAACTCGTGAGATTTCTCCAATGTGTCATCAGCCTTACCATCTTCAGCCTCTGATTGGATAAGTTTGAAAACGGAATCTAAATATGGAAGGTAGTAATCCCACCTGTCAGGGTTCTCAACTAACAATTCCTTGCATAAAATATTGACTCTCCGCCATTGGTTTAGATTTTTTAAATATGGAATAATGCTTTGTGGCATTGAACCGGGGACTAGATTAGAATAAAGGGGCTTCTCCATGAAGTTAACAATGTTTTCCCACTTTTCTTGTATTTCTAGAATCATAACATAGAGACGAGCCTCCTGTTCAGCCTCCATTTTATTGTCTGCTATAAAATTCTCAACCATCCTTTGAGCTAAAGCTAGTAGAATTGTTTTCTGTTTTGTGTCATCAATTTCTTTTGCCTGCAAATACATAAACCTTTCAGTCTGGATGTAAGACTATGTACTATATATGACTATTGTAAAAAAGTCACGTTCTACTTGGAAGGCACGTGAGGAACATGCACATAAACGTGGACAGCACACATTTAACTGATGCCGGCAAATATGTATTTATGATAGCAATAATTATCTTCACTCATAGGTTTAACCTCTGTTCTTGTAATAGTCATATGAAAATTTCAACAAAAATATTAAAGAGTGCATTTCTGTTATATTAGTTGAACTGTTGCAAAACCATATAAATACCTGTAAAACGATACTCATAACAGCCCAGAAATAATATGGATTCTTTGGAGAAAACTTATACAATGCCATCGCTGCCCTCTGTTGGGACTTGTAATCACCAATTCTCACGTACGACATAAACAGATGGGAATGGAGCTCCTCGTTCGCACCATCCACTTTTATTGCCTTCTCGTATAATGTACATACTTTCTGCACTGCAAATAAAACATTTCTAGCTATATTATACGAGTTAACAATTACAAGTTTAACTTCAAAAATATTACATACATTGTTGATTCTCTTTATAGGACATAGTCATAGCTTGCAGTGTACTATCGTCGCTAGGCGATTCATTGGCTAAGGCTTCCAATACCGCCTCGGATTCAGTCAATCGTCCTAACCTCAAAAGGGATAAAGCCTTTAAAGCGCGCGCTGTCTGCAAAGTAGGTGTCTTCTTCAAGACTTTTTCAGCCTCCTGCAACGCTTTCTTATTATTACCACTGTCTAGCCAATCTGTAAAAGCAATAACAATGGTTTAAAAACCAAAAAACCATAGCAACTTAAGAAATGTTATCTATAAACTTATAAAGAGGGTGTTTTACCGTAAATAGGTCTCAGCCGGCGTTCCATAATACCCCCTTCGTGGATATGCAGTGCCCGCACCGCCATATTTCATTTATATAAAGCCTTTTTATCGAGAAATAAAAAATGCTCGGGCACCAACCAGCACGTTTGTTTTGTCGTTGGTTAGAACTTGACATTGACGTTTGTGGATAATCTTGCCAGGTTATAAATGACATTAACCATACTATAAATGGAGGTGAACATGAGACTTCAGAATTTCTTTTCATTTTGAGAGAAGCGCTCGCTTTTAGAAACATTCTAAGTAAACATAGAATCATATTTTCTGCATTCTTTTCTCTGTGTTACGCTTACTTTGTTTGGATATAAGAAGGAGATTAGTATTACGCTCATGTTAGAAAAAAATAATAAAACAAACAATATTAATTCTTAGATAATTTAATAATATAAATATAATTTACAAAATTCGAATTTTAACATCTTTATTTAAACAAATAAAAGATCTAAAATAACTTAATAACTACCCATTCACTGGAACTCATTCATCACCTCGTTCACTTATTATAATAATATCACTATAGAAGGCAGTAAAAAGATTCATTTGGCCCTTAAGTCTACAGTCTCAAACCCTGAATCAGGAATAACAGCAACTTTTTGCGTTAAATGAGGAGGATGTTCGCCAGAGAAAGAGTTCCTCTTATGTCTTGGAGGAGGGATGGGAGCGGGTTGTGCAGTTTTATTTGTCTTTAAGAGACTTTTAATCCGCATACCACCTCTATAATAGTACAAATACACAACAGCAAACGCAGAGACAGCAACGAGAAGAGCAATAACCGCAATTAGGACACCGTACCAAGCTCCACCGCTGGTCTCTTCCGGTGTCGGTACTGTCGGTCTTCTGTTAGGAGGCACGTATGAAGGTCTCGGTCTACGAGTGGTCGTAGTGAATCTTTCACCAATTGCTATATCTGCGCATGCGCGAAACTCTTCCTGCGGCCCACAACCGACGGCACCTGTGCCATTCTCACACGTTCCCCAATTATTACCAGCTATATATCTCCATTGCAGAACACAATGTGGACATTCCAAATCAGCGGGTAGTCTGTATTTCATTTCGTATATTTTGTTTCCATCGCGTGGGTAGAATTTTGTTCCATCACGACCGTCGATTTGCAACACATGCTTGTCCAAACATTCCTGAGTCGTTGACTTCGGCTCATCGCAGACTCTAAATTCAAAATAACCAAAATGGCTGGCTGTCAACTCAATTTTAATAGTAACAGCATCATGTGGTCCATATTTTCTTACAATTACCCCTTTCCCGAACCTCCCGCCGAGCTCGTGCGGCCTGGGGGTGGATTGGTCCCAAGCGTCGCCACAGACCCCGCATTTTCCTTTATTCTTGTGCCATTGTCGGGAGAAACCTCCGCAATAGAGCTCATGATCGTTGTAGTTGTGCGGCGTGTCGAAGCCGAATCGCCAGGCGGAGGCGCGCGAGGGGGGTTCTATGAGCCGGCCGTGACCATCGACGCTCTCATGGCAGAAGGCGGCTAACAGTGCTGCCCCATACCATAACACCTGAAACAATACAATTTACACTATTCAATAGCTGATAAGGAAGTCAAAAGTGTGTCAGGGTCGTTACTAATTTGCCTAGTAACAAACAAATTCTAAATTACAATTTGATTGTTACATAATAATCAATTTTAAATTAGTAATAGATTTTAATTATCTTTCATGCTCTTACCAACCGAAATGTTATGTAAAAAGCATAAAGTGATTATTTAATAATACCTACTTATAAAAATTCACTTTCTTATTTTGTAATAAGTATCTAAATCCCGCGGACGAAAATACGGACATTTCCTACTCAGGAACACTTACGGACCCGCCGCGCCCCACTCAATGCTTATTATACGGACATTTGATAGGAGTTTTTACGGTCGTATCACGAAACTTCGGATATGCGTAAGTAGCCCCCCAGAAACGACGTTCAAGCGTTGAATCTGTGCGTACGTCGTTTATTTCAAAAGAAAAATATAAATCTATACTCAAGTGCGATTCTAGAATAAAAAACAATATATAAGGAAAAAGTAATGGAAAGACATATTAAGGAGTTCCATGTATATTTCTATTGTTTTCAATTGTTATTTACTCTCAGTACTGTTGTATTGCAAAATTAATCAATTATTTTTACTTAAACGTTAATTTGCAATCCAATGCCTTTTTTATGTGACACTCTTTTTATTGTTTTTATAGTAACCCGGCAAGTGATGTTTAGGTTAGTGTAGTATCACAGAGAAATGTATATACGCAATTCAATGAATCGACAGTGATAAATGTTAATGAATATTAGATTAATTACCATTACTCAGTTAATTAGTGTTAAACATTATGAACTGAACAGAAAGCAGTTATTGTATAGCGTAATTTTGTTGTTATCACAATTTAGTCACGGAATTTTGTAGATTTATTCATTCTCACGAAGATCGTGGCAAGCTCATAATAACGGTTTCAAATGACTTGTTCTTTTTTGCAGTGTTTTGTCATTTAGCATTGGATAATAAAAATGCACGCTCACAACCAAAATCGGGTTTAACTAGGAAATCGTGCTTTCAACATGGCGGTATTTGCAAGTCCATAATCGTCATGAAAATTAAATTCAAGTGTAATATAGACGCAAAACTTTTATTTAATACTAGCGGCCCGTCCCGGCTTCGCACGGGTGGACATTTATTTTTTAAACATTTAGAATTTTAGAAAAAGCGATGAAAGACATTTTATGGCATTTTTGGCAACCTTGGGTTACATTATTGTAGTTTTAGTAAGGATCCTTATTTTGTTCCTGTAATTTATATAGCGTATATTGATCAATGATAATGTAGCATTCAAATGGTGAAAGAATTTTTGAAATCGGTCCAGTAGTTTTTGAGCTAATTCGTTACAAACATACGAAAAAACAAATCTTTCCTCTTTATAATGTTAGTATAGAAGTATAGACTAGCTGTTGCCAGCGACTTCGTTCGCGTACTAATCAAGATATAAAGTAGGTACTAAGATGTTTAATGATGTTTCATATTTCAACGACGCCTGTCCTCACCTGATCACATAGATTTAGACATAAATAATTACGGGTCGCACGGGTCAAGCGATTTTCGATATTTCATCAGAGCGACCTTTCCTTTTTATATATAGCTTTATAATAACTATGTGTTTATATATATTTTTTATTATATGTAATGTATGTTTTTTTGTGTATTTAAATATTTTTTAAATTGTCATGTCCCCCATATATCCGTTGACACAAAGCAATATACATAATATATAGTTTATTATCGTTAGCGAATAAATTCATAGATCAATTTTGAAAATAGAACACATGTAACGATCTTTTTGTCAACGCTAATAAAGCAACACGTTCCATTCCCATCGGAGTCGATCTCGTTTATCTTGAGAAAGCAAAAGCCAAGGTTTTTCTCTACAAAATTTGCAGCTTATTTCGATACCGTGAGAATATTGCTAATACGCGTATTGTTATAAAATTGCTGTACATTTTTTTTGGCTATTTCATTTCTTAGGTTACTTATCGTATTTTATCTCATCTGATCGAGTTTACTAAATAATGCACTATTATGAAACATGAGTAAGAGTTTTTTTTAAATTAGTATATTCAACGTGCAGTATTCTGCTATTACGTTTTTCTTTTGTTTCTTTCAGTCTTTCTAGTGTCTTATGCGCAATTTTATAACATACACTTTCCTAAACAAAAATAAATGGCTATCGAATACACATTACTTAATTTTATTAATTATCACGTTCAGATGATTATAAATTTGCATACTTGTAATGTATTGAGGGTAGTTCCTCAGTCTACCGTCAACCATTAAAAGGCTCAGACGTATTTGGTATTTTTATTAAATATACACGCATATCTTATAATAGTACAGTTTGTTCTAATCTCTGTAGATTACTTCTAAAATATTTGATAGTTAAACTTTGCTAAATAATTATTCATAATGCTACATTTATACAAACTATCGGTACGGTATGAGTTTTACTTGATTATAAGATTCAGATTGATTATAAAGCCGAGTCTCCTGTTCCTCTTTGTTCGAAACATTAGACAAAAACATCGAAACATTGGGGCGTGGCCGTACACATTTTTGTATTCATACACAATGTTTTTTGTTTTCCGTGGTCGACGGAAAGCAAAAACATTGTGTACGGCCACGCCCCAATGTTTCAATGTTTTTGTCTAATGTTTCGAACAAACAGGAGCAGGAGACTCAGCTTAAGAGTACTCAACCGTATTTTTTATACACAATAATAACAACTTCGGCCCGCATTCAAAAATAACACTTGAGCTTTGTTTGATTTGTGATCACTTGATCATTACTCAAATGCATTTTATTCCATTTTATGCAATCAAAATTATTTACTAATAAATAATAAATCTTTAAACATAACAACCATTAGACAGTAATCAAAATAAAATAGCAATATGTTGCATATACTTATACATCAAACATTACTTATAAATGCGTGTAACAGAACGTAATGACATCTAGGTGACAGTAGATAGTTGCAATGGTTTATTATCATTGGTCAAAAATTACGTCAACAATTTTTCAAGCGTATGATTGGTCTAAGTATACGATGAGTGTCATTTTGATCTCTACTCAGGTAATCTATGCTTGAGCGTAATTTCTGTTTAGTTTAGTGCCCTAAACCGTTCTAATAGTTAAAATGCTATCCAGTATGACTTAGCAATATTTACAATACTATACTACTACTTATTACCATGCTGACTCGACAAATCTATTATTATATTTTATTTCATTATAACTATCATTACAAGCAACTTTAAATATCAATTATGAAATTTTTCTTTTACTATACTAAATTTCTATTAACACTTCACTAATACGGGCCTGAATGTACACACTTTTACATACACATAATTTACATATTGATTTTTTTCACGTACATATAACCTTGACGGAACAAAACTTAAATTTCCAAACTGCACGTGACATATTAGCAGGGAACACGATTTATTACGAAATCGAATCTATATGGATTTGAAGTTTAATTGATCCATTTTGTTATTATGTACTATCATAATAATATGATTCATATTTTCTATTCTCTGACATCATTCGTAGGTTAATATTGGAACTTGTCAAAATACAATTATACTTAATAATATATAACAACCATTCTCAAAGTGTGTTCCGTGGAACCCTAGGGCTAAAATACTGCAAAAAATACCTACCAAAGGGAGATTATAAGATTACATCTAAATATTCCAACTAAATATTACGTAATATTACATTGCAATATGATTATTCATTAATATATATAAATCAGCTTTTTATCATTAAATTAAGGCTTATTCCTTCGCTAAAAAAGTTTGAGAACCGCTGATATATAATATGCAGCAACTGTAATAGCGCCTTCTTTACTTCAACAATAAATATAATAATATTACTAGTACTAAATATCATTTGTTTTTACAGATTGTCATTTTTAACTTCATAAGAAATAAAAAACAAAAGAAATGCATATAATTTAGGAAAAAATGCGCCAAAATGTTCGACCATTTTTAAATTCAGAATCCCTTGCCGCCGTCAGTATTACCAACTTAATATACTGAAGGCACGTTCAAAAAGTATTTGGTAACTACGGGTCAATGATTACGTGAGTTACGTGACAGGCATTTCGTTTAAATCGAGTCATTAGTTCGTTACATTAAACTAATAGCCTGATTCAATGAATTAGTAGTACATTTTCACAATTTTGTATATACAGGGGTAGCCACGCTCCTTGATAGTCCGAGGCATTTTTCAAAATTTGACAAACGTATTGAAAAAACGTTACACTTATTCTTTCATATTTGTTGTCAGTAATTTAAAAGACATTTTGAAACACATACGGAACGATAATATTTTTATATCACAATAGCACAAAAATTAAAAGGGGATTGGGGTACAAATAATCCTTCAAAAGGTCGCAGTGGCTCGTTAGCCGCAGGTTGGCCATCCCTGGATTATTATATAATAGATTATTTTTATTTAGGACTTATTTATTACATACTTATTACAATTAATTATAAACTCTAGTCCAAGTATCGTATCCCAGAAATTCTATTAAAAAGCTATAAATAAATAAATTAATTAAAAAAGTAGACTGAATAAAACATTGATTATTTTTAAATGCTTTATTAATAATAATGTTAGAAAACGCTAATACACGATCGCTTCCTTAACAGTTTTCACTTTCATCCCAAATTCAAAACACGAACAGACAGTCGTATCGTGTGAATGCAAATTGACCACGGTTGGCAACACTGAACTTCACACGACATAGTTCTTATTTCTAGACACTAACGTCTCAATTTAGATTAAAAACATATTCAGTTGTTTTAAGAAAATACGGATATATTCTCACTCTCTGTTGTAGCGGCTTTTGCATCTTTTATCTTGAATACATTTTTACGCGCGTGACTTTTTTTAAATGGGATCTGTAAGGAATTATTTTTAAATAAATTTAAAAAGTACATTTCCGAGACCAGATTTTCATTTCAATTATTGATTTTTTTTTAAATAACATCAAATAACACGCTTCTTTATTATGATTGCGCATAATCTATACTAATATAATAAAGAGGAAACATTTGATTGTTTGTATGTATTGAATAGGCTTCGAAACTACTGGACCGATTTGAAAATTTTTTTACCATTAGAATCGTACATTATCCCTGATGAACATAGGCTATAGAATATTTCCAAAAACGTTAGGGATCCGTGTGAAAACTTCAATAATGTAACCTAAAGTGTAAAAAAATCATTATATTGCGTACGCTGCGGAAATTATTGACAATAGAGCAAAGTGATGTACTATAGTTTTATAGAGGACATCAATATCTACAAAAAAAGTCAGCGACACCATATGTCTAACTATTACAGTTATGTCTCAATAACTACTTTTTCATGTTAAAATTCATAGTACTTTATATCTTCATTATTACGCGAACAAAGTCGCTGGCAACAGCTAGTTAGTAATATATTGAGTATGAAAAAACCTTCAAACGTATTAAGCATTTGAAACTCTAACTAGACTAATAGATAATGAAAAACAACCTCTTCTATTGCATATCAGAGCGTTGCAAAACACTCGATAATAGGTACTCACAAAATGCCCCCATTTGTCAGTGACGGCAAGCTATAAGTCTTATGACAATGAATGCCACTTTCACTGCATCGATACGATAGTTTTTTTGCTCTTAATAGCTCGTAAATAGCACTTTGGCTTATAAAAAGAAACAGCAAATTAAATTATAAATTAAGACTATTTTCTTGTGAAAAACATATTTAGTACTGATATTTGAGCAATTTGTATTATTAATAATAATAAATTCTTTATTGCTTAGACTCAATTGGCGATCTTATCACTAAACGTAATTTCTTCCAGACAAATGATTGTTATTAGAGTGTTAGCTATCGCGTTCATTTTGAATGTTTATTTTGGGTATTGAAGCTACATATTGAATACGATTTATAGTTTTTAGTTTTTATTAAGATTACAATTACCCGCGGCTTCGCTCGCATTTAAGTCATTAAATAAGTATCAGAGATCATTTCAATAGAAATGAATCAATATGATTCCAAACAGCTGAAACTATAGTCAGTCGGAAACTATAGTAAATATATATTTTAAAATAAAAAGTATCTTATGTTACTTCTAGTACCTCCAAAAATATATGTACAAAGTTTCATGATGATCAGTTAAGTAGTTGTTGCGTGAAAGCGTAACAAACAAACTCACATTTACTAATATTAGTAGGGACATATTGTTTTGTTTTTATTTTAATTTTAAACATGCCTCTTTTTAGTCACAAATTGTCAATTAAAACAAACAAATGAACCCCAGCGAAAGTAAAGCACCCGAGTATGCCGTTACAAAAACTTGTAAAACGAGTTACCTTGAGCTTTGCGAAAGGTCAAGTTAAATACTTCAAAGGAGTGAAAGTTTTATGTGTTTGTTTTTAACGAATTTTTAACATCAATTTGTCTGTATTTAGAGTCTGTGAAAGTCAATAATATACGAGACTGTTGTTTAATTTGAAAAACCACAGAGAATTAAATGAATCATATTTTTCACACTGAATGTAACGCAAATATAATGTAACCAAAAACAAAAACAGTTCTTTTTTTCATAGTATCCCTGTAACAGTAGTAGGTATAGATGTAACAGTTTATGAGTGGAGACATCTGCTAGTCACCTTTACTATGCCGGCTTGAGATGGAGACACACTATCCAGAAATAAGGGCATGATATACGTGACCAGTTTATTATATGTATAATGTATATATCAGAGCTACATGCGGCTCTTTGAAGGATTATTTGTGCCTCTCGATAAATGTACCCGAGTTCCCTTTTCATATTAGTGCTATTATATATATTTTTAAATATTATCGTTCCGTATGTGTTTCAAAATGTTTTTTAAATTATTGACAACAAATATGAAATACTAAATGCAAGATTTTTTAAATATCTTTTAAATACGTATCTATGTCAAATTTTGAAAAATGGCTCGGACTATCAAGGAGCTTGGCCACCCCTGGTATATATCGTTAGCTTTAATTATTATATATTAAATACTAATAATATTTCCAATAAATACTTTCTAATAGTAGGCACAGATAGCGTTGCAAGATGTATAAATTATATATTGCAATTAGGATCGCTATTTAGCGGTTAGACGTTCGCTCTAGTAGCACACTGTTCCGCATTCAACTCGCAAGAGACGCTGTTCATAAGAAGAAAGCTATCGGGTTTACCACATTTTATCAATTCTATGGAGGCGGCTTTGGCTTGGCTTTAGTTGAGGACCCCAGGAATTACTAAATGTAAAAATGCGTTACTTTGCGAAATGCATATTAAAGGAAATTTTTAAAATTATTTTGCTTATAATTCCCGCTATATTAGGTCGATGAAGGAAAATAACCTCCACCAACATTCAATAACTTGTCTCGACGCGTTTCGCCACTTCACGTGGCATCGTCAGGATACGTGTGGTCGCTTCGGCTTCACTTCGACGACTAAATATATGTTTAATATATATGTGATTTTGTTCAAATAAATATATTATTACTTCTAAAACTACAGAAATATAAAATAAAAAGGTGAATAACGTAAAGGTTAGGTTAGGTTAGAGTTTGCGTATGAATTAACTACGACGACAGCGGCCAATATAGCTTGTCTATTTTACCAAAAAAAAATTATTTTTTTTGAAATTTTAGAAATAATATGCTCATAATAAATTCCATATATCAAAGATATATTTAGTAGTTCTTTTACATTTAGTAATTTCTGGGGTTCTCAACTAACTATAGCGTTAATGCGGCTTTAAATGTTGAGAATTCTATTTTGAATGCAATCAAATCGTTTCTGAGAAAGTGCTTGTTTAATGATAATAATTATTTGTTGGTTACGTAATATTTTTTCGGAGAACCGACTGTCTATTGAGGCGCTGTGCGATGCCTCAGTGAAGCCCTATAATTTTCCGAATCAGAGATCTAACCCAACATCCAAAACTTTTGTCACTTTCGCTTCTATGTTTTTTTTCTTATTATTTAGTTAAATGATCTCAAATGTGTAATAAAGAGAATTCCACCAATGATACGGATTCCCAAAAGTCGTGTAAATTTAATTTTTTTTTAAATATAAATAATTGCCATTTTATTCAAAGCAAACGGTTGAATGCCTATACAGCCTAGTCTTTAAAATATCTTTATAGCTAGTCCAATAAGTACTATTTTTTTAAAAAAAATTATTAATTAGAAATTAATTCTAATAAATAAATTTTAATAAAAACATATAAATTAGATTAATCATTGAAATAGAAAGTTAGTAAACAAACTCAAATGTAAGTAAATGGTGCTAGATTGTGCGGATATCGTGACTCCCAGCCGCTTGACGTCCACCGCTGAGGTTTCTATTTAGAAACGACTGAACTCTCTAGGATTTTCCAAGTGTATCTTGTAACTCGAAAGAAACAGCTATATATATATATATATATATATATATATATATATATATATATATATATATATATATATATATATTATAGATTCATTGATTTAGTTCAAGAAATTTCGGCTCAAAAATATTAGATAAATGTTTGTGTTATTTTTAAATGAACATTCGAATGTAGATGGCGCTGCTGTTGTTTAAGAACATCAAAAGGTTAGGTTACGAACATAAAATTAATTGCAAATTCTTTTTAAACGTAAAACGGAACATGGCCTAAATTAAAAAAGTGGACCATATCTAGTGGACCTTTACATAAAATTTTATAATTTCTTATTGAATACTCGACATTGACAGAATTGTCTTTAATAGATATCTGACGCCGTTCATAAAAGAAGAAGACGAATAATAATAACCGACAATAAACGAAACAAAATTAAATGTATTCCAAATTAGATAATATTGTACCCTTTGTGTGCAT